>JAQGBT010001714.1:0-29395 GCA_034698585.1 Disparrhopalites patrizii | reverse complement strand
TAGTAGACAATCCCATTCTTAGTGATTTTTAATGCTATCGCATCGCAACATGCAGTGCAAATAGCTATTATATACTTTTCTACAACACAAAAATCACATGACCAAGTCATAAGATGCTTCGATCTTTTTTAGAATACATTTGGTTCAATCGACAGCATTACGTCTCTACAAATTCCAGGAAAATCGAAAGCTTTCCAGTCTCTGTCGTAGCGGTAACAATACCGAATTGAAGTTAATATTGTTCGGATACTGCCCTCCACCGTAGCGCTGTGCAAAATAGGCTGCACCAAGGACAACTATTGCTAAAGATAACCATCGGTGCCTAATAAAGACAAACCGACCTACAACGGATAAAACATTTGCATTCCGAGCCAGCGGCCTGCGACGGTTCATGGGTTCGTCATTCCAGAGGTCGTTCTGCAAATCCTTGATCTTCTTTCCTCTATCCATCAACGATTTCTCTTCTTTGGCGTACTTTTTAATTAACTTTAAGCTATCTTTTAGCCACGGTTCCAGTGACGTTTCATGTAATGGCAATTGTGCCAACGCATGATGCATCGTAGCAATGTCGGTGTCAACAACATTTTCTTTTATTTCGTCAGCGTGTCGCAGGACCAACGCAGCTGAGAGGAACACTGGCACTAGATAGGGGTACTTCAACTGATCACTACAGCCCAAAATGAAATCTGACAACCCTGAAACAAATAAAACAGCTTTTAAGGCTAGATCCTGACAAAAGATGTGAATAATGTTAAAAAATTTAATCCTGGATAGTGGAAAGTAACTCACGGAAAATGTCGGTGTCATTTGGGAGTGTATGAGAGAACCAAGTTATAACCCAAGGAAGGCAGAAAGCCGCAGGACATTTTGATTCGATTACTATTTTGTTGTACAATGACTTGTCTTCTTTTTCCAGTATGGCGTAAACGACATGAATTATATCATTAGTAGCTTCCATTGTCTTTTCCATGAATGGAGCCAACGAGCTTCGAATCATGTTGTTTAAAGACATGTAGGCGATGTACGGCACATTTTGAGCCAAACAGACCAGGAGTAAAGTTAGAGAAATGTCATGAAATCCCTGGTAGTAATGAGCTTGTGGATTATTTTGCAGTACAGCAAGGATTAAATTAATAAGGTACGTCTGTATGTGGTCTTGTTGCGTTTCAGATAGATTTGGAGGAAACCTTTTCAGGACGCGATTCACATCTAGCTGCACCTGTAAAATAAAGAACATTTTTAACATGTCTTCATAGAGAATACAAATATTTTGGAAACACTGATTCTTCGCATTCAACATACCAGCTCTTTGATTTTGTCAGTCACTTTTGGGAAATACTTAGGGACCCTGTAGTTTTGCTGATCTTCTATATCTGGAAGTGGAATTCCTAATAGAAGCGGCCACGCAGTCTTCCGTAAAGGGTCTATAAGAACAACACAAATACAATAGAAACAGACCCAGCAATAGAATATAAATAATCGCACAATTATTTGTATGTTATAATACAATATACATATGTATATTTATTCCCATAAAAAGGAAATAAACAAGAGGCAAGTAAACCAACAATCAACATAACGAGTCGACCTTACTTGCTAGTAATCCGCCTTCAGAAATAGCTAAATTCCGCAGATGCCTGAGGTTCTCATACGATGCCCTCTCAATTTCTTCCTGTTTCTGAAAATCCGGCTGCTGTGCCTCCGCGATCTCATTACAGAGCTTCAAGACATCTTCCTGAACTTCCACCTCCTCGGACACGTCGTTGCCGTCATCATCGTCGTCGTCATCATCATCCGGACTGTCCAGTACGTTATCTTCCCTTGATGACATGACACTCCCCGCACTGCTATCGTCCTCCAGCGTTGATGACGCAGATTCCACCTCCAGGGTCGGTTCCTTACTGGCTTTAGCGGGACTTTTATTAACGTCCCCCTCGTCCCGTGCTCGTGACCGATCCACCGGGATGGTCTTGACCCTCCCGGAATCCACAAAATCACCCGAAGCCCCAGCTGACTGTGGTCCAGAAGAATAAGAACCCACACTCCCTTTCAAAGAATCACTGCAAGTCTCAAACTCATCGTCCGTGCTGAACTCATTGGCTGTTAAATACACGGATTTTCCCGATGTCAGACTCAAGTAGGATGACTGTCTACTCAACACATCGTCCGCACCATTCGCCACGCGATCCGACAAGGAATTACTATCACTCATTTTTGCTACACCAAAAAAATATACCTATCTATTTCGAGAGGTTGAAACACCGTTTTACATAAACGATTCAAAGATAAAACTATTGGTCACCTCTCTCCATCTGAATATTAACCTAATACCGAGTTCCTTCAACCATCTGAATGGCACCCTAATATCGGCAATCGGCAACCACCGATCAGCAGATTAGCTCAAATAATACCAAACTGTTATTCCGTTATCGGGAACCTCCAGACTTTTTAGTGTTTTTATTTAGACTATCAAAGTATGTTACGGCAGGTGGGTCACTGATGAATAAGTCATTTTTTGGGACCGGGAAAAGGGAGAATCTTCTACTGATTTTTGTCACTGACACAGGTAAAATTCCACTGCACCAAATATGTGATTCATTTTGGTGACCTTCAGGTTGACTTAAAAATCGTTTATGGATCTAAACACCTATAGTTTTCCGGGGGTTGTTTGGAATCGACAGATTTTATATGGGGAAAATCTACATCTATAACCTTTGCCCTTTGGAGTTGTACGGGATGACAGTAGCTTTAATAGCTATAAAATGCGTCTTTTTCCACTTATTTTCTCTTGTGTTCGGGGAAGATTTTGAAAGTAGCGCATATTTCTTTGGTTCCATTTGGGCGCAGCAATGTTTTTTTGCACATGACTTGGCCATAGCACAGAGAATTTTTTTTTCCTATACTTTTTCTCAGTCACATGCAGCATTGAATCTATACGGGGGGCCTTGAAAGAGCAAAAAGAAAAATATAAATTGCAGTTGAACACGAAGATCTGTGGGAAAACAGTCTGGTATATCAGGCTTCTTGTTAAATTCTGGATAATCTTCGTGTTTTGGTTTTTGAACTCGTGCAAAATCCGTTTTTATGTGATCTATTTGTCAACTCAACCCGTTTTCATTCCAATTTTTGGACGGATTATTTTTTCCTTTCACTTTTATTGACAAGAAAACGAGGGCATGATTTGTGTGGCTGCTGCAGTGTAAACAAAAGGAATTATAGATTTCTCTCTTCATCGCCTTTCTGGGTCAAATTTTTTTTTTCCAAAACACTTCTGGTCATCACTTCCGGTAATTAATTTCTCCTCCTGGTTGGTCATTTTCGCTTGGTCGTTTTTGGACTGTCTTGCTCGAGTTTTCCTGCTTTCCTTCTGCTTTGGTGTGATTTTAGTTTCTTAATTTTTTAAAATATATACAGATTTCGCATTTTTGAACTTGTGTTTTGGGGAATCAAGCGTTTTAATTTTTTTTTTTTTCGTGTTTTCAAGTATAATGTATTGCAACCATGCCCGTGACTCGTTGACACAAGGCGTGCTGGATATTACCCGTTCTCGAGATTTTATGACTCTTAATTTTTTGCACACACGTTAGCTTTTTTTTGGAATGCTAAAAAGTTTGCAAGAGTTCTTGTCCTATTAATAGTGACACACTGACTCTGTGTATTTATCTTCCAACCTTTCTCAAGAGGAAGAAGACAAGCTTTCAAAATCTCTAATCGCCTGCCAGGGTCTTTTCAGTCCCATTCATTTTGTTGGATGGAACACAACTCTTGTGTTTTTCTTGAAGATCTTGCTTTCAGTATACAAAAACGTTTAGCTGGTATTTTCTATAGGGCCTTTAATTCTGGCTGTTACAAGATATTGATTAGTCAATATTTATTAGGTGTAATAATTGCTTGGTATTGTAAGAGTATAGCGCAAGTGGTTGGTTAGCATTGTTGTTAAAATTGTGCTAAATCACCGTGTTTTCCTATTCAAATTTTGCTGGATTCGTGGGAATAAGGTTGTAATTTCGAAATTTCTGTGTTTTGCAGGTAATTAGTGCACAAATTTGAAAATTACATTTGTTAGAATTCTATAACTATAAATATATGTGACATTTTACTTTTAATGATGCATATAATTAGGTGGTTTTGTGTACGTGTCCAGTAGTATCATGATGCAATGGAAGTTATTGTATTGAGGACACATTTCCTGTTACGTAAAACTGCGTGTGATACTAGTTACTACCTCCTTTTGCTCCTTGACTAATGTCTTTCTGGGTACGTTTGTTACGCCTTGAAGTTTTTCATAACTGCTATTTTTACATCCTTTTTTATCGAAACACATTGCTATTAAATTTTTGTGGTCTATGAAGGAAATTTTACGAGTATTCAAAAGCTCAAAGTCAATGGCGAAACATTTTCTTTGACTCGATTGAGCCCTTTTATAATCCAGCTCTTTTATTTGTATTCAATAGTTCAGTCTCATTCAAGCGCAAGCTTGGGATTGAAGGGATTGAGGGATTTTTTTTGTACAGTACTTTTACTCACGTAGTTTCTTCAGATTTTCCTTTAAGACGACCACAGCTAGATGGATGTATCTATCCAGGTTTTTGCATAAACATTGGATTCCTGTCAGCACTCAACATAGTTCCATTTCCGTAGTTTACTGCAATATACTCGAAACAGAAGTTTGTTGAACTCGTAGGAACGGATATATATACATAGAGCGGAATTTTCGCATGTATGTAAGTAACAATCAGCAAACTACGGAGCTTCGGGTATGACAGCGCATTCCCGGCTGGCATTAATCTTATATACGAAAGTTGCTTGGAGTTATTGATTGCAGTTTTTGCAAACAAATACACATTGGTAGACTTGAACATGTTAAGCTTCATCAGAACTCAGTATGTGTCCGTTGTCCAAAGTAAATGAAAGTGAAACCCGTGGTGGGGAAGTTTTTGTCCTTTCCCAGTGATCTTTCCCCGCGTATACGATAGGCTGGTATTAGCAACGGTTCATGAACAAATGGTTCATGGTATATCACAAATTCTATTCCGGAAGGAAAAAATCAAAAATGAGGGTATACAGAATGCTTGCATCAAATATTGAAACCAGGACGAGACTATTATAGAAAATGCCAAAGATACTGCAGTTCTGCATTACTGAGTTTTCATATTCCTGAATCTGGAAAAAAAATCCTGTAATCTAATAAACTATTCACAATTGCAAATCGCATGCTTTCAGTGCTTTCTTTGTTTCTTGCTCTCGACAACTTTTCAATTCAAATTCTATTGGGGAAGGTTTTCTTTTCGATTCTGACTGGCAAAGTAGTCCTGTACGTGTATAGTGCATCTGCTTGTTCCAAAGCACAGCCTCAACTTTCTACTAAATTTCACAGCTCGTACGGATACATAATGCATACATTATTCGACCTGAATTAAACACAATATGGTTCCCTTCGCCCGGAATAATTGTATTAATTTAATGAAGCACGTGAAAGAAACTGATTGAAACTGTAGAATGGGAAATGGGGCTAGGTATTGAGGTATTTGCTTTGGCTGTGCCGCACACATGTTCTCAAACTTCCCTTGGATGTTTATTCATAATCACGGTTTTCAATTTCCACAAGAAATACACGAAAACCCGTTTCTTTGTACAATTAAAATAATGTCTTCATGGGAGTATCAGAAGTATATTAGAGGCAGGTAAACATGATAAAACTTTCGCATTAACAAATTGTAAACATCTGTATCTTGGCTTTCCGCCGGATCTAAGCTATAGTTTCCGACTCAATTGCTCAAATGAGTACATAGTTGAGAAAACACTGCAGAGTGTTCGTAAATAAATAAATAATGACATTGCTTTCCGCTCGTTTTCCTGATTAAACGAAAGTGGACAGAATAATTGTTGTGTGTTGATTCAATGAAGAAGCAGGTGGATTCTGCATTAATTAAATGCGATATGTCCTCATTAGGGCTGTGAATTGCCGTATACTCCACCATGGAGAACTTTGGTAACTATTGATATTAATTATTTTGAACGACCAAACCTCAATCTTGCGTCAAAGTTGATGGTGATTAAATTTAGGTATCTGAACTTCAACGAGCAAGCCTAAGCTTATCCTATACTTACGCGAGGCTTAAATAAACAAAACTCCGCTTTCACAATGCATTGCACAGCACGGAAAAATTCACAGTGCATAAAAATCACCCCGTTGGTACTATCATTAGCTATGCATGAAGTACGTCATCAGCTTTTAGCAGATGCTTACGGATGTTGTTTAAACAACGCTGAAAAAGTCTAGAAAAGTTAATAGTGGCAGAGTTCTTTCCATTTCGGCTCTCATAGTAATGTGTCTTTTATGTCACGCAAAGGTGTCATCTACCACTTTCCCTGTTTCATCTCTTCCAGCTTTGTCTCGTATGTTTTAATTACGCCTGCCACTGCCACTATACAATTGCCTGAATTGCCATTTGTTTTGTATGCAGTTTGCTGTTGATCCAAAACTGCAAGTAGCAACGACCTCATAGTCACTTTTTGTGTCAAAACAAGCTTAGCATTATTTTGTTTGATATTTTGCAGATGCGAATTGCTGTCGTTTCATGTTCTTCATTGGAGCAACACATTTCTGCAGTTTGAAGTCGTTGGGACGTATGAAAATTAATCTTACTCAGCATCAAAATAGAGCTGATTCAACCGGGAATAATTATCTGTTCGTGGAAATGAGCCGGTGACATATTTGTGGGAGGAATATTTTCAAGAAGTTCCATCTTGAATCCTAAGTGCCAATCTCCTTTTTATTAAACGACCAGACGTATTCCTGAACACGTGTACCTTCCTGGTTAATGGATTGAGCTTCGTAGGCTGGCCTGCTCCCTGAACAACTTTATCTGTAATTTCGTCTGTACCTGTAAGTTTCGATTTTTTGTTTCAGTGATTGAATTACGTAATTTTTTACAAATGTCTCCCATTTTAATGAATTAAGGTTAAAAACGCTATTTTTCGTATCCGATTTTTCACCGGATTACTTGTTTTTGGATAAACTCAATTCTGTGAAGACTGTGAACGCAATGAATTCATAGAAGGGACAGCATGATGTAGGAGAAGGATTTTGTGTTGATTTATACTTACAATTTTATTATTTTATACACCTTCCTCTGCATAAATAGATAATGGGTATGCAGTGTATAGTAAGCACTAAGCACACAATTGTGATATTGTACTTTGGTAAGCATAAAATTTTAATAAATAAAAATCCAAAGCGACGAGTGACGTTAATCCATGCCTATAATTGGTGTTATTTAATTTAAGTATGTGAATAGTTTCCCCACTCGTCGTTACATATGAGATAAAATTGTTCTTAGAGGATCGATCGTTCTAGCGTAAATAGTGTATGGGCGTGTAGGAATGGGAAGTCATAAGTAATCATGCAGAAGGTGCACTTGAGCTACTCATTTTGAATGGCTAGGGTTTATTAGCTTTTGATACTGGTCTCGTAATCGAGAGCACTAAAAATTCTAAGAGTAAATAAAATTTATTCAGCCATTGGGTTATTATTTTGGTGACATTTAAAGAAGTGAGAGGAAGATAGTCATCTTTATTGAGGTGCACGCATCTATTATCCGTTGTACTGCGGTGGCTAAAGCCGCAATTGCGTTTGCCTTTGCGACTGTAGTTTCCCCTTTCTTAACCCTTCATTGGGTGCACTGGCACCCGGCACCTTCGCCCTGTTACAAAAGCAGGTTATTGTGACTGCGGTTTTTTTAAATTACTATTTTTTATCCCGTGAACGTGAACTACTCAGAATCTGTGTGAGTGTGCATGAGCGTAGGTGGCAGAGGCCGTTGTAATCTTGGAAATAGTGAATGCCAAGAACAAGAACTATATGTACTTCGGCTCAGGACAAGTAAATATTTTGACTAGCTAGTGCTCTGTCATTTTTGTCTAAAAAAATAAATCACGTTTGAGATTTATCAAGGCATTTCTAACGTGATAGTCTGTAAGTCTCGACACGTTGACCTAATAAATTCTGTATTGTAGTATGGTAAAAAAAAGTACCCTTAAATTTTTTTTATCATGTATTATAGTGTGCTAAAATGTAATATTTTGCATTTAGTAGTCAGGGTATGTCTTTACAATGAGTTGCCAGTTGCCACAAAAGTTACTTTCTTTTTGTTTACCATCATATTTAGTCTGGAGTTTGCTCCTTGATACTTATTTCACAGTTGATTACTTGGGTTTTCCCCCAATACATAGTAATTGCTTTGCAGTTCAACTATTCAAGCGAGAAGTTGTAACGTTCCAATTTTCTAGGTTGATTATGAAATGTGAACTTACTGCAATTTTCTGTACTTACTTACAAATGTAATTTTCTTAAGCCTGCAAGGCTGAGGTTGTAAGTTGTAATGACGGGTTAATGGAATATGCATGCATATGCATATATGTATATGTATATTAGTAATTAGTTCATCATACAAATCTTAGACCCAATTTCCCCGTGAGGTGGTTGCTGGTTGCATGCAATCGTATTGTGAGACGAATGCGAATTAATTGAATTCTACGATATATTATGATATTACGAACATTGGCATTACCGATGGTTTTTTTATGCTCAACGCGTGTTCTTTTTATCTACCGACAGTATCAAGTATCATAGTTAATAAAAAGCTTGGGGATGCGTCCTTCTAGGAGTGATTATACTTGTCAAGTTTTTTTCAAAAACGTTGCAAAGGAGTTTTTTCTCAATTTTGGATAAACAATCAGAATTCCATGTCCTGTAGCTGGAGAAAGAGCTCGTCGCTTCGAAAATAATTCTCTTCCGGTCACACCACGTTTCCCTAATGAAGGGACGTGTATATCGTGCATACCCCACTGGTTTTTCTCAATGTAGGCACTATTTTTTGTTGCTCTACTATTGTCCTAAAGCGACACGCTGTCAGCTATCACTGATGATAGTAGCCACGTAGAATGCACATTTTTAATGTAAAAAGCTACAATACAAGAGATAAATTGCATTTTTTGTGTGGTGGTCATGTCCGGGAATCTACCTGAGGAGAAAAGTAGAAAAAAACCTGAACTTATGGGATTGATGTAATGTGTAACATAAATAAATGGGTAGCAAGTGTTGATTTTTGAATGGGACTACATTTTGACATGTTTTAACTCTTTCAGATGCAGTGGTGATTGAAAAAGCTGGCTTCGTCAAGGGGTCAGGGTAGTACTCTCATTGGAGCCAAAAAGCCAACATCGTTGTCTATAGCAACGTCTGGAAAGCAGCATGAGGCGGAGAGAAAAAGAGCCAGGGGTGATCACGTAGAATCAATTCCTGAATCAGGAATACTTGACAAGATTTTCACTGACATATCATCGGATTTAGCACCACTTCGATCGAGGTTTGAGAACTGTAAGGAGTTCCTACGGAAAGCCTATGTGGCTCATCCACCTGCCCCAGTCAAAAAGTCCACCTTCCCTAGCAGTAAAAGTGCGAATAATATTCATTCATTCACATTGGAGGACGCGCGAGAGATACAAAAAGGAATAGGAAGAAGTAATCTCAAAGAATCAATTGTAGAAGATAATCTGGATGAAGTGGAAATTGTTTCCCTCCTTGAAGAGAAAGTTCCAAAATACAAGTTAAGAGCGGATTGCATTACAAAATTTGGAGGTAAGCTTATTTTCCAATTTATATTAAAATAGCTATGAAAAATGCTCGTAAATTTATTTATTTTTCAAATGAAAAATTGCATCTTCTCTTGTCACAATATCTAAGTGTCGTGTCCGCCTCCATGAATGTGTTTGTAAAAAAAAACGCTGTTCAAGTTCAATTTGGCGCAAGGCAACGCTCGGGCTTTTGATATACAGCCTTTGAAATGAATGGAGAGTTTAATTATCTGCTGAATTGTAAAGTGCGCTCACATTTACCACACAAAGCGGCGTGTATAAACTGATGTTTTTGCCTTTACTTGTATATCCGTATGCATTTGGATTTTATTTCCCATGAAAATTTGTGAGGCACCAGCCACCTCGTTAGATCGTCGCCTTGATTTACGTCCTTTCACGTCTCACAATTTACGAATTTACATGTGGTAGCAGAGAAAACTTAGTAGGTTGTAAGTATGAAGAAAAAAATGCTAATTGAAAAGTGAAGCTGAGTTAAGGATAAGTTTGTTTGCCAATTGATACTCTTCCAAGCTTTGCTTCACTTCTCATTACAAAGTATAACACATAATTCTTGATGGCGTTGGTGTGTCCGTAAAAAGGTGAAGCAAAAGAGTTATTCACCAATTTTAACTGTATACATTATTCATTTCCCGTGACTTACATCATTTCGGAAAATATTCTCTTTGTGTATAAGTTTGTGCTTTTTATTTTCACCACCCGTTATTTATTTTCGACGGATCCTCAATGATGTGTACTACTCACTTTCCTCTAGCACTATCGTTAGTGTTGCAAGCAACATTGATGCCAAAGAAAGGAGGAAAGTTCATTCTGCATTCATTGGGGTAGTGATCTGTTGCTCTTGCAAATTTTTTTTGTCAACCTTCCTCTTCTACAGTTTACTATTGGCTCACGTATTCGTAAAAAATGCATATGTGTTACTACGGCTTGTATTCTGTGTTTTTTTTCTTAAGAAACGAAAAAAAGTTGGCATTTAATATATACAGTATAAACTTGGTTTTATCCTTTTTGTACGAATCACGACATGAGAATGTGATGTTTTTCTATCCCCGCAGTACAGAGATTGCTAGGGACTACACTACGTTAATTCCTAACAGTCAACCTATTGCAAGGAGAAATCTCTGTTTAATGTTGATGCCCTCTTAGGTCATGGTGATAAGGACGTTTCTCAGAGTGATCGGTTGAAGTTGAGACTATTTCGCTCGTGATAGACTGGAAGTATAAAAAAGCAGGAAATTTTGTATAGTACTTGATGAACGATCAGTAAATTTTTAGCCGTTGAGTTATTTTTTATAATGCACGTGTGTGTGTGTGTAAGCGTTGTTGGGATTTGAAAAGAAGTTAATGGTTAATGAATTAACGTTTTTACTGCTGAAATGTGGGCTTTACTGAAATTGTTCGGATGAAAAAGGGCGCACCAGTGTTTATACGCATTCCACATGTCTAGAAAATTTGGTTGTGCTTGTAGTTTGTAGGTGTAATCACAGGAGAAAAGGTGTTATATGTGCATAAAATGACTTTCCAAATCTTTTGAAAATGAGATCACTGTTAAAACGGTGACGGTGTCCCTATCATTTATGTCGAGCACCAAGATAACGAGTGAAATATTTGCAAAACCAGCGCTAGTGCTGTAGATGATATTTCCAGGATCAGTTGGCAGAGTTGTCAGGATGGCCGAGTGGTCTAAGGCGCTGCGTTCAGGTCGCAGTCCGGTCTTCCGGGCGTGGGTTCGAATCCCACTTCTGACAGTATACTTTTGTACCTTTCACGCTGCATTTTTGGTGATATCCGTTCTATGCGCGATTCTTGATCTGTTCAATATGTCCTTGTGTTTTATTAGCAATAATTTGCTTAGAAAATTGAAATAAACAAGCGATGTTCATGAATTATCAAGTTCTTTCTCTGTACGGAGCAATATGAAACGCAAATATGGGAGAGTTTCCTCATTCTGTTTACGACAGATGATTATGATTACTGATGGCTTTTTTCAAGGTTCTCCCATTTCTCCTACCTTGGATATGTATTTGACAGTGTTTTTAAAAAGGAGTTAGTTTTTGAATAGTGATTTTCAATTCAAATTCATGTCGCTGGCATAGGTCGTAAAGAAATTGCGAAGTTATTATTTGTTTTTTCTAAATTTAATTACTGAAGTTTGCTTATAATAGCAAACCTATTCATTTAATTATTTAAACAAGACAATTGTGGGTGTGGGTGGGGTATATGATGGGATTTGAGTGTACGACTTTCCTCTCCATTGTAAAACACTAGTTTGGCCGGTTTTTCGTAATTTGACGGCACACTCACGGTATAACTTTTAATGACCAGCTGCAATGTGAGAATTACTTGGCACTAATTGTTTCCTCTGTGAAAAGTTCTTATTACGTATATTGAAATCATTTAAATGTGTGTGTAGAAAAATATTCTAGTCTTTATCAGTTGGTTTACTTATACTTGACAAAACAATCAAACACCGGTTTATATAGCAGTTGGCTTTAACCATGCTAATTTTCCTGTTTCTGTATCATACGCGTGAGTTCCGATCTTTCTTTGTTGTTAGTGACTTCAAACTAGATTTTTATACCTCATTCAAGGCTCATAAAGTAATTTGCCTTCGTTTGAATTTGTGAGTAATTTAATTTGCTCGTCTTACCTGGAGGTAAAGCAGTGCATGTGAGCCTGTGTCTGTGTAACGACGCGTGTGTGTTTATTGGTCATTCCCGCAGACCCAAATTTTTACTAGCAGTGAGCTATTTTTGTTTAACGACATCGTCTGTGTCTCTGGTAGCGGTACTAATTGGATTTTTATAATTTTATTTATTCGAGAAAAAAAACGGAAAGAAATTTCGTTATGTAATATCATCCGGTCCGCTCGTCGTTGAAAGCAGTATATTATTCGGGTAAGATTTTTTTTCCTCGAACGTGCTTACGGAAAGAAACATGTGTATTTGTAGGCAATAGTATTTTTGTATTTAAGCTAAAACGTGCAGAAAAGTAAACCAGAAGTAATGAAAAAATCTTGTAGCATCGGAGGTGATATGTGAAGGATATATGTTTAGGGTTCAACGTTCTGCAAATGTCGGTTTTGACCTGAAATATAGACACTAGACACCCGCTGGGATCAATACTACTTCATTGTACCGAAATACAGAAGCTGTTTGCATGTGTGAAATGTATACTCATCTTTTCACGTTAATGCAAACAAAGGGTTTTTGCTCCTCCACTGTTGTTGATGAGGTGTTGGGTTGTTGGTTGTTGTCGTTAAAGTTATACATATCTTCGTTAGTTGTTATTTATGCATGTACGAGATCTGACGGACGATTCATCTTACAATTAGTCTTGCGTTGTATGTAGTTCTTTGAAGGGATTCACCCGAAAACTATTTGCATGTTCTTAACCATTTCTGACTGTACTTCCGTGTACTGGGCATTAGAAATTTCATATTCCGTTTACTGTATTTACGTTTACTGTGCAAGTTTACTGTATTTATTTTCATGTGATTCTAGCGGGTCGAATTTAATGCTCTAATACTTAATTGTTGGTGCAGGCATTTACTATTTCATTTCCTATAGATGCACTGAAAACGTTTTTTTAAATAGATCGCTTTTTGTACGAGTATGCATATCGAATATCCAAGTGGGATAGGGATAGTTGTGCTAATAAAGTTTATTTCCATATAGATTTCGCATTCTATTGGATGTATGTAGTATGTACATTGTGTATACATCATACATATATATACTATACATAACTATTACATATGTCATGTGTCTTGTCACCAAAACATAATGACAAATCCCTTGATTAAGTTGAAAATCGCTGGAAATTAGGCATGACATGTCTTTTCACGGGATATAAAGAATTTTTTTTTCATGTGGTGATTTCAGCAGCTTAGAATCGTTGAGTGGTACGCGAAGTAGGCAAAAAAGCTGTACTTACCTAAAACTAAAGAACAGATGTTTTGATGTGTTTGTGTTGTGTATACGTAAATAATAGACTCCACGGCAGGAATCACTAGCCAACTTATCTTGAAAAGTATTAGTGGAATATAAATGACGTTTGAGCGAATGCCGTTGCAACGGTGGGAATTCGCAAACGTAAATTTTGCCGTTCGTTTACTTTATTTATTTAAAGCGAGTTCAATGTTTATATAACGAGCGACGGATTTGTAGTACTTCTGCAGTTCAGAAGCACGGAGTTTTGTATGCATTTTTGCGTATATGTAATTTTTAGGTCCATCACCAGCTTCATTATCATTTGCGTTCATCTAAACTACTTTTTCGTACCGCTAAACCACAACACAGAGACAGGAAAAGATGATTGTTGATTAATACTGGTGCGTTGTTTACTTTAAAGCAGCTATTTCCGCAACAATCACTGACCGCCTTCAAGCAAGTACCTACTTACAGTACTTACTTATACGTCCCTTGTTGGCCGCTGTTGTACTTGCAAGATCATGATTAATACTTTTATGCATTTGCTTGCCATTTCGGTAAAGTTTACCGCGGATCTCCTCATAAATGGTTTTGCACGCCTGTAACGATAATCTTTTCTGATTACAGTGCAATTCGTAGATGCATCTGGGGATGTGGGAGCTGCATTGCATTCTTTACGTTTGTACTTACTTACGTATTACGTATATAGGACTTGTAAATAAGAAACGCATACTTTTTTAAGTATTGTACATATGAAAATACCATTGTCCTCTTTACGGACGCATTATCTGTACATATATTGCATTCGGTAGTTTTATATTTGCTTGTTATGACAGTCATCTGATATGGAATGGCGGCGTGGATTCTGCTGGTAATACGGCACTTTAGCTGTAGCGTTCGTTGGCACTGAAACATAAGCTGTGACAAAAGGGTCTTAACTCTTTTGCGACTTGACTCACTGGATAAACTCCGAGGATTAGATACAATAACAATATTGCAAAGCTATATTGAGCTTATTATTGAAATGGATTGAGCTCAATCTCAACCATATTTTTGTAGCCTACAAAAGTTGTGCTTTATAAACGTTTGATTCCCACCTCCGCCTCCGGTCCGCCAGTTTGTTGTGGTTGCACTTTGTACTGTTTGTACTTGACCATTCAAAGTCCCAAACATCCCATTCGTGGCTAGTATATTCTTATCTTTTGAGTTTGAACTCATTTCCTAACATTCAAAAATACGAGTGGTGCGGACTTGCGGACATTCATCCTCTGTGGTTGTCCACTTAACAGGTGTTTGTTGATACTTAACAAAAATGAACAAAAATTTTGTCAATCTACAAGTTGCTAAAAAGAGTTCGTAGAAAATATGCGCGATTGCATTAATAGCATTGCGAGCTAATTGTTGTGCGTTTGTGTAAACTCGCAAAAAGGAATGTAAAAGAAAGGGTTAAATGCAGAGTCCTGCATAGTAAAAAAAAGTTTATTGTGCCTCAATGAAGCACATGTGTGTGTGTGTAAAAGTTCAAGCAACAAGAAAAAGACGTTGCGCCATTGACAAAAGACAGCTACTCTTGCACTGCTTAAAAAAAACTGCATAGTAATATTACACGAGACGCTTGATGGTGGAAACTAGTTGTGTGGTAATGGTAATGGTGAAGTCGCAGGGGACATGAATGAAGAAAAAATTGTACAGTAAAAGACCTTGGCTGGTGCTGCGAGGAGAGTTGATAGAGAATATTCCTTGGCAGTCAGTGAAATGTGAATCACAAGTGAACATTATTAATAATAGTATTCCTGTAGTGGCATATGTAGTACACGTGAAAACTCACTGCTAGCAGCCAGTAAAGAGGCGCAAACTGTGTTCAGTTTTTTCGGTGTTTTCATTCGGCAGTCCTTGCTTTGTTTGTTATCAAATGGTTGATCACATTAAAAAAAACATCTGCGACAGTCGTTGGTACTACACTTTTAATTTACTAACTGTGTGTGTCGTGGTGAAATTAGGAATCGCCATCTAATTATTTTCTGGAGGGAGAATGTAAGTCTTTTATTTTATTTTCGTTTGTGTATATATGGACAGGTGCAAGTTTTTTTGGGGAGTTTCTGTATTGGATCTTGTAATGGAGAGTTACTCTACCTCTCCTATTCTACCCGCTTGTCTCAAGTAATTCGTGTCATCTGTTGGTTTCCTTGAAACTGCGAAAAGTTCTTTTTTTGAGGGCATTCATGTGAAAGGATAATATGCGGAGAAAATTGGATGAAGTGACTGAATTAAAGAGGGTGGAGCACAGATGTCATTGCTGGAATTACTATCTTCCTGCTTTGAGCAGAAAATGCAATTTTATTTTTTGTAAATCCACCTTATCTTTACACACAGTCAAACACACACAAAATGTTTGCTTATATTATTTGCTCTCTACTTAGGAAATGTCAAAGGAGATACATGATGTGTCCTTTTAGTGAAGTAAAATATGCATCTGCGGGACGAGTAAATAATTACAGCAGAAAATGGTTGTGACGAAACCCGTGTCCAGTGGGTGCGGGAATATGGGTCAGGCAAGTCGTTTCAAGTAGGACAGGCCAAGTTTGGGGAAAATATTGATGATTCCGCGATTCTGACCCATTTCTTGTGTTATTATGCCCTTACCTTTGGCATTCATGTGGTTTCCAGCACACTGGCTGAACTTGCATTTCAGTTGGCTGTGTGATGTAGTTGCAGTTAGGTTGGCCCGGTGTGGCGGGGTGCTGTATGCAATTTTTGGTAGCATAGCCAAAGTAATCCACTGGCATTCTCCTTTACTTTGGACAGGTAAGCTGTGAATGTGAAAGCAGTAATATTACGATGGTTTTTTATCTTGGAAAGGAGTAGATGCTATTAGCATAAGGTAAGTATTACGAATGTATTTTTCGCAAATGACACTCGTGTTGGCAAAAGTTTCCAACCACTTTGTTGAGAGAGATGGAAAGAGAACTGACATTGCATTCGTGTTCAATTAAAAAAAAAGTTCCGGGTATTTTTTTTCCTGGAGTGTGGTTGCAATTTTGGATGCCCGCAAAATGGAAGGCAGGAGAGGATTCATCCGAGGAACAGGTAGTTTTCCTTCTCTTCGTGTCGGTGTGGAGCGTGAAAGGAGGGCGGGAAGGATCACGAGCAGAAATCAGAAAAATATAATAATTGTTCACGTGAAAGTGTTCCTGTATTTTTGCTACTCAGACTGACGCACCATAAATTGCATGCTAATGCTGAAAATACATAGAGTTAATAATACAAAAAAAATTATTGCTTGATGGATCGGGGAATAATAATAAACCATATTAGCCATGTAATTATTTTGACTGGGCGGGCGTACCATACGGGTTCCTTTTTTAGGTGTATACATTTGTATTTGCGGTGCCGGTGAATAAGTGTGTGTGTGCTGGAGACAAGGGGACTGATAAGCAGGATTAAACATACATGATATGGTAATATTAGATTGAACTTGAACATTGAGTCCCTCCCATACTTTCCTGGAAAAGACGCGAAGTGAAGAAATAATAATGTATTTTTTATAGCCTTTGGAGGTGCTGAGTTGCAGAGTGTGCATATTGATTGTGACGATTACATGTTTCAAATATTGAATGTATATTTTATTGGTCTTTTTCTGTTTGTTTCAAGGTTGCCCAAACGAGGACTTTGCTGGTATTCCTTTCCCGGCTTTGAGTGATTTTACTCCAGTTACAAAAGATCAAGCCTATCTAACATTCGCGTACTTTTGTAAGTGCTTTTTTACTGTAATATTTTTAATTTTTTTTTTGCTTGTCATAAAATGGCTAATTCCTATTTACTTCCTGTGTACATCCTGTGCTCTTCTTAAGTTAATATTGACATTGTCTGAAATCAACTGTTTTGAGTCAGATCATCAACTTTAATAGGGAAAATTTTGCGTAATTGTTATCCTCACGTGTGTACTACACATCCGTGTGCCACGATTGAGCATATTCCGTTGTTCATTTGTGTTTTGTTGATGTAGTAATCTATAAAAACACAAGTTCAGTGTGGAGTGTGAAGTCAATATTTTCGGTTTGCAGCCGGAATTCACCGTATGTGTGCGGTGTACGCTTATAAAAGAAAGCCTATAAATTATACACAAGAAGGAGCAACAGAGACGGTGTGTAAACGGAGCAAAGATTGAGTTTAAAAATGGTTGTTCGGATCAGAGCAATCTTGGGTATTGAATAATACAGTGTAGTGCCTTGGTTATTGCCTTTCCGGGCATCAGCAAATTTGTGACGCAAACTGGCGGAAGCATTGTCTTCCACGTATATGTATTATATGTACGTAGAACATAACTACAATTGTTGACGGCACTCCCATCTTGCTGCATCATTTATTAGGTGTATTTGATTCGATTTGCTCGGATTCCTGCAAAGAAACCGAAGTCAATTTAGCCCGTTTCCTTTTTCCTATGAGATTTCATCCTAATTTCCGCCGGTCTACTTTCATGGTTTCCATGAACCATAAAAAAGGGCAAAATCTCTGACCGTTTTCACTGTATCTGAATACGACGGAGTTTTTCGTGGTGAATCTGCGACGCTGTTGCGTATGATCATTATAGTTTTTGTGCTGGCGTTGGACTTTTTGTCGAGCGTACATTCATTTTGTGGGACTATTGTATACGATAATCCGGTATACCCGTTCAATATACAGCGTTTCAATGTATTACTTACGTAAGGGTTAATAACTATTGTTTGCTTTACATGCAATTTTTTTATTACCAATTACCGGGAACGTTATTTGTGAAGTTTTAAAACGCACAAATAAAGTATTAAAATTTCACTGCTGGCGTTCATGGTTATTGCATTATTAATGTTAATTACAGGTTCGGTATTAATTTTTACGCTCTCGCTAAATGGCCAAATTGTTGTCTGTTGTCTATTTTGTTTTTGCGAAGCACGTGGAATGACATTTCATTCTGAATATTCATAATTACAATTATTTATGGGAATAATTATGATTGAATGACGTTTTTCCTGTGGTAACATTGTGCTTTTGTCTATACGTCACGGTTAAATTTGCTAGTAACCTTGAAATATCCTTCATGTGTTGTTTTTGGTCACTCTTCTTAATGATTAAATGGTTTTTGTCACAAAAACTCTAGGCAAAAAGCAAGCGAGGCAGAAGATTACTTGAATGTTCCCAATCTGTACTGTTTCAGTCTTCGTTTTACTTCGCAGGTAGTTGAAAAAACCGCAGTTTTGAGAAGATTTACTTTGTTTGCTAGATATCGAGGTCGTTTTTTGTGCCATTTTTGTGTTGAAATGTGAATGCTTGTCTTTGGGAATGATGGAGGCCAGTATTATTTGATTCCCTTACAAATTTTTTGCACCTGTTGATGTAATTGGGTGGATCAAAGTTCAGAGGGGACAGATAAGCTAGGAAAAACAAAAACAGTTATTCTGCTTTAATAATTGTAATTTAATAGAGGACTATTGCACGTTGAAATTAACAGTTTTGTTGTTATCCTTCTTGCACAATGCAACTCCCGGAACCTCCCGTACTGTGTACTGCAGATCAGATTTGGTATAGTATTGATTAAACCCTTGCAGTGTGCAGCTGCGTCTCTCACATGCGTGTCTTACTACGGAGACTCGACAGAGAATACAGACTGGATTCGACAAAGCAAACAGGCATGATGTAATATCAGTGTGCTACGTACTTTTGACCAAGATTCAGTCCAAATATTATTTTCCTTTTCCGCGAAAACTTTTTCCGTAAAGCATTTCCGCAGCAGTTTCTACTGAGACTTCTGGCTTTCTTGTATGGAATAAAAGCCTTTGAATACGCAAAATTTGGAAGTGTATATTATATATAGACACAAATTTATTTGGTTTTAGGGAAAAGCGTAAAACAAGGATGAAATATCTTTTATCAAATTTCAGTCTCCTTGTCTTGATTGTGTAATATTTAGTTTTTACCTTCCAACATATTCCAGTTATCAGAGCAGAATATATACGTTTCCGAAACCCAGAAATACGCAATGTTACACGTATTCGTACATTATTACATACCAGATAAGAGTTGGGACACCTACAAAATATCGGATTATCATAATCACTACGTAGCGGACTGAAAAAAAATATTATTGATAAAACCATTACCATATGTATCATGACTTAATCAAAAGTCTGCCTTCCTGCTTTCAAGTGATATTCCACAAATATTTGTACCTTTCGTAGAAGAAAATCCTATCTCCTCTATAAGTCCCTCTCGTCTATTTCCAATTCAATTAGGAAAATGTGAGAGCCTGTCCTGTGTGTGGGAAAAAGAGTTGGTCTTTTTCCCCTTTCCAGTGCTTCCGAAAACATTGTAGGTGTTTAAACATTCTTCTATTGTAAGTCTACTCTATAATATTTTCTTGTTTGAATATTTTAGAATGTAATACATATTATATTATGTGTTTCAGAAGAACTCATAGGGTGTATAACTGCCTTTGTTTGTTCCTGGGTGTTGGGTCTATGCGAATTGTATATATCTATATCTATATATTACCTATATATGTATTTTCCCGTTTCGTAATGATACTATTATATCTGCTCTAATGTTCAGATAGATACTCTGAATGACTCCAGAAGAGGTAAACATTACCTGGCCCGTATACATATAATTTGCGTAATGCGACGCACTCTGTCAATTTCAGTATCTGACATATTTACTATCTGGGTCGTAGTCTCGTATTACCGGGCACACACTGCATGTTAAATGGGCGAAGAACCTCTTCTGGACATATGCGTGTGTGTCTATCACCTCTCAAAAAGTGGAAGAGGGTTCCCAGCTGGGTGGTTCCATTCTTCCAATTAATATATCCGAGCCAACAATCTATATCCAATGTGTCATAATTATACCTTTTTGCACTTGACTCTCACATGTGGGGATCTGGCGGTGTCTTTATTACATTGTTCAAAGGAAAGGTACCGTTTAGTTCCTCTTTCCTCGTATCCTCTCTGCGTCTAAAAAAGTATGGCACTTCTGGAAGAGACAGATTGAGAGGTTACATTGCAAAATGGATTTTGTCTTGATATTCGTAATACAGTCTTCTACTAATTAATTCTTTGGTTAAGCAAAAATAATTCCGGATTGCCCCAATGGTAAAATGATTACAGGCTGTTAATTTTCTACTATATAATAATATATAGAATTAAATCATTTGTAGTAGGTGATAAGAGATAGCCTATGAAGATGTCCAGAAAAACAGGTAAAAGGGGATGACAAATTCTCGTTTGTCTGCACATATTAGTATTTATGACTTGTGTAGAATTATCGTTTTGCAGACGTGAGAGGATGAATACAGCTTTCGGTTTTATCATGGTTACAGACACATTTTACTGCACTATCCTTCAAGTTCTTTGATTTGATGAAGAATTATTACTTTTGTTTGAATTGAGAAAATTCAGGAAGGAGCTGGTTTACATCGGCATTACACTAACAATATAATCGCTGCCGGTGAGGCAATTAGCAAGGAGGGCAAATTATTTAGTGTACAGTGTGTGAATAGTGAATATACATATATAAAGAGAAATACAGATCCTTGTGTGAGTGCATGGAGTTAATCACTTGTCAAAGTCATTCAGACATTCATTATTCATTTTCCGGCAGGTAAACATGTGCAAGTGATAATAATGGGAAAGAAAAGGCACACGTGTGCGAGGAGAAATACGATCGTGTTAATAAATAGTGTTCACAGTGCGAGAGCCGAGGAATAAACCTTTAATTTTCCATCCTGATGTTGAAATTCTATTATCACGGTACTGAATATGTGATGACGAAGGAGAGATTAAGTCTTATATTTTCTGGGATTAATTTTTGTTGTTAACTGGAATTTCCCTAATGCAGTGTGTTATCAGTTGGAGAAGGGACGCAGGCCAGAAGAGATTAAATTCCGTGAATTCATCCAGACCTCAGTAAAGAAGAATGCTCATGAAGGAAATGAAATTAGTCGAGTACATGTGCGGATAATTTGAATAGCATATTTTTCGGTGGAGTCTAGGCTGAGCGAGTCAGAGAGCTTTGAGTAAGTTGTGAAAATATATTGTACAAGTAAAGTAAATTCATAGGCAACGCCCTTGTTGCCTGCACTTTTGGTGTAAACCTGTAACAATCATTAATAATCTGTCCAAAAGATAACTATGCTAATTTTCCAGCTCGAAACTTTTACGAACTCAGAATATGTAATAAGTTTTATAAAATTGCGTTACTGTGACCAGAAACTGCCATTATTTTTGGAATGGCATTACCGTAAACAGAATCACTGGCAATATAGAACTTGGAATTGGAATGTTTGGTCTCATCACACACGCGTCTAATCTCACGCCGTGGACTTTCTGTTTTAGTATTTTCGTATAATTTTTTGCGTAATAAGCATTAAGGCATCAGCATCAGCATTTCAGTCTTCCTCTTTTCTTTAGTACAAAGTACAAGTGGTAGCGTAATAGTGATAAGGCATATTAAAACCATTATACTATTATTATTATGTATATGTACACCAGGTGCGCTATGTTCTATTGTGCTCCAATTGTTGTACATGTGTGCAAGTGCAAGGCACTACTATTATTATTACTAGCTAGTGTAAATAAACATTGGTTTTTGATGCTCCTTCGTGTATTGTGTTTGGGAAAAGTGTTGACAAAATAGTCGCACCGCACTGAACTTCCAATTACCTAGTTTAATTTCTTGTCTACCTCCACCCCAAAGTATTTACTTAAAAATATCAAAAGAACAGATATGACAGGGAATACGTAATTTCGTGCCTCATGTCACGAGCAGAAATACAAAGGTTTTAAAAATTAAGTATCAGTTTGCCCTTGTAATGAAGATAATTGGTTGAAGCCGAAAATTCGGAAATAAATGCCTGTAGAACTTCCGTTTTAATTATAAATAGCTAATCACCTGATAAAATGTTGCGAACAAACGAAGAATGTTATGCGAGTATTGTGTCTGATTTCAATTCTTCTGTTTTGTCAGTATTGAGTGGTGACCGTGTCTCTCAGATGACAAAGACATTTTCCGACGTCGATGCATTGCAAAGATTATTGGAAGAGGTAAACCTTTTATAATTATTGCAATCTAGAACACCAAAAGTAATATTTATTTCCATTGAATATTGACTTCCATTGATATATGTATGTATTAATTGATGTTTGCGAAACATTTTAAGGGAATTAAACGCTCTTAATTTTTTGTTGTGAAATCAACAGAAAGAAAAAGACTTGGAATTGGCAGCACGTATTGGACAGCAATTGCTAGAACAAAACCGAAATCTTGAAGATCGAGTGAATACATTGGAAATCGAAAATAAAGAATGCCAGGAGTCAATCATACAATTACGGCATGATATACTGTTCAAGCAACAACTTCTAGAAATATACAACAATGATTGCTGCAGTGAAGAGAGTAATAGCAAGGCCGGTACGACATCATTGTTTGCAGATTTTATTAATATGTAGACGCAAGGAAGGCTGAGATAACGTTTTTACATAGGTATATGTTCATGTATGTATGTATTTTAATTGGTGATTCGTATAATAGGAACACCGGTCGGATCAGTGGCTACGGTGCTGGAACGCCGAGTTACCGCGCTCGAAGAAGAAAATATTGCACTTAGGTCAGAAGCATGTCGTATGGCCGAAGATGTAGAAAAGACTGAAGCTGAAGAAAAGTACCTAGTCGAAGATGCCATTAAAAGACTTGGTAAACTCTATCAGCATGTTTCTTCTAGTTGCCCAGTTTACTTGTATTCTTTATATGTACATTTATTTGCTGTGTGTTACTAACACCAATTATTTTTGTTGCAGCTGAAGCTAACGCTAATACTACTCACATGAGTGATGAGCTCCAGAGAAAGACGGAAGAAGTTGTGCGACAGAATGACGAAATACTTATACTTTTAGATGAAACCAAAGGACTTCAGGACGTCAATAAAGAACTATTAGATGATAATGCTGTGTTAACAAGAGCCTTAGAGTCGTTACAAAATAGTCAATCTGTGTTAAGCACAGAACTAGCGGACCTAAAGGTATGTTTATATAAACAATTAATTACAACGTGAAAAATTAGTTGCTGATTAAGCTACCAAATACGTTTATGTTACATAATGGATTTTTGATTAAATTATAAATGTGCCATAATTTCATAAAGTTCATGTGTTCATATTTTTTTAATTTAGGATAACTATGTTGAGGTGGTAGCGATTCTGAAAGAAACGCAAGAGCAGCTCAGAGAAGCTCAAAAACAAAAGGACTCAGGGGCGGACGTTATTTCTGTGTTCGATTCTTTAGCTTATGAAATTGAAAGCTCTGTGGCCAGACAAAGGAAGACGTCAGATTACTTTAGACGTACATTTGACACTGTCCGATGTGCACAAAGCAAACTCGATGGAAATCTTTCTAATAGTAAGCAACTCATACAGAACTTATTACATCAGTGGAAGCTTTTGTGTCCGTGTGTTTGATTACTAATCGTATTGCTCGCTTTTTGTGTCCCGTTCCAGGTACTTTAATGTCATCAGTTTCATCATTAGGTTACCAATCATTGCAAGGCTCATCTTGCTTGTCGTCGCTAGAGTCTTCGCAGGATGTAGCTAATTTAAGTAATCCTTGCCAATCTCTGACAATCTCGGGTTCGGATCTCGGCTCTTCAATATGCTTTTCACCTAATGGCTCGTCACCGGCCTCTGATAAATATGGTTGGAAAATTCCCGAGAAACTTCAAATTGTGAAACCTTTGGAAGGCTCAACTACGTTGCAGATTTGGAGTGCCTTAGCGACTCCAAACCTTGGCAATCTTTTAGATCGAAGACCTGGTGTCCAAACAAGAACGGAACGACCAGCGGGAGAAATTGGGATGCAGGTAGTGAAATATAGCAATCAGGTTTGATCACATTCCGTAGCACATACTTCAACTTTAAAGATTTGCAGGGTGGTATGGTTGGTGACGTTTTCTATAAACTGTTTTGCTTCTTTCCCTTTTTAGAATATTTTGTCACTTACCGCCGCGGAAGCAACAACACTACCAAACCTGGTATCGACACCCACAGTCTTTACTTTTGTTACTACATCCTCGAAATGGGGGGACCGCAGAGATTCTACTACCACGGTGTTTTCTTCCGATTTATCCAATATATCTACTTGTTCGGTAGCATCTTCGTGCCGATCAGAAAGTCCAACTCCTTCAATATGTAGTAGTGTACCTAGTGGTAGCACAACCGGAGAATTCGGAACGGTTGAGCATCATTTGTACTTGAAATGCGACACACCGCAAAATTCGCCTGACCGTGGCAATTCACGACCGTCTTCACCAAATCAATCAATAGAATCCAATAACCGAACGTTTAAAAGTAAGATTATTTCTATCCCTTGCGTAAATGCTGCTAATTTTGTTTGAATATAAGTATTTAAAAAATTATTACTGGTAATTGCTGTTGTTAGTATCCTGAACTCAAGTTCAGTTTTGAGAAAAACAAATTACTGGACCTTATAAATAACAATATTTGCTAATAGAAAAGTTTTAGGGCTTCAAATGGCAACAAAGCGTGCTAGTTTGGACAAGTGTGGGTTTTCACTAGTCACACAATCCTTTGCCGTATAGCTGCGAATCAGAATGCTTAGAATTAGAATGTTGTAAAATGTTGAAGAAGAAGTATTACCATCGACTTTTAGCTTGTGTATTACCATTTTTCCATTTGTTTCCGGCTTCTCCACAGTAGAGTTTTGAGGAAACAGTTCTTTTTAATGTTTCTATGTATTCATTAAGTATTTTTTAGTAAGACTCAAAAGCGAGCATGCGAATGAGGTGTGACCTAATTCTGTTAGTTATGAATTTGAAGCAGTCAGTTGCCAGACAGTAGCAGGCTTTTATTTTATTTTCTGTTTTACTCTTGCTTTCAGCACTTTTCAGTGTTTATGAGACTCTTTGCACGACGTTTGGTGGTAAATCCGCCCAATCATCCAGATGTAAGACGCTTCCAAAACCAAAGGTATGTTTCTCCGTTTCTGCATGTTCACAACTTGAATCTTCTTCACCTTTAAATCATTCAAAGTATGCTCAACAGTTACTAAGTCAGCTGCCGGAAACGAGACGCACAGCGGTTTCTACAAATTCAAAATAGTCTTTCCATGGGGTTAGAAACGTACAAATTTTATTAGTGGATGTGGCTTGTAATTGTCCTAATATTTTCCTATTCACAGCCAACAGCCAAATATTGTTTTTTGCAATTTTACTCACTTTTCTGAGCATTTGATACAATATAATTTAATTATAGTGACAGCAATAACGCAGCTTGTAGTAGATCGAAAAGTAACGAATTTGTAGTAACTCACCTGAATATTTATTACAGCATATTTATTTTGATATAATATGATTTCCCGGGACATTAAAAAAACAGGTTTTTGCACTTGCTCAACAGATCCAATAATCCTTGTGTAAAGTAATGACTTAATTATACTCGTTCTTACGCTAGCAACATAGTGACCACGCGCTCAGTAAAACCCACGCAATTCAAATAGTTATTTTTTTCTGCCGTAGTTAGCTCCTTTTGTTAGTTTCTCCTTGTTCTTTGTATGAGTCGCTCCAAAAATTCATCTAAGTTGTCATCTAAGTTGTTGCATGATGTTAAGCTAACCGTTTAGTGTTAATATTTATTTTTGTTTTACAGAAGTGTGACCTAATATCGAAGATTGGATTACTAGTAGAAGATTGTGGAAATTTTCAAACCGCACCTCAAATGTTGTCAGATGCTGTTGATGAAGACTTTTTTAATCGATTTTGACCATCAGAGGGATTATGAAAAACAGCGGTGAATTCTCAGTGTCGCGGATGCATAGTATTCACGATAATAGCAAAAATAATTAATTAAAAAAAAGATTTTTGAAAGTAGTTTTGTATGTAAAAGAAGTAGTATTGTTGCCGCTATTTTATGCTGTCACGCATTTACCTCGAAGGTAAAAGAAATATGTACGTGTACATCTCTTCGCAGAAGAAGGGAACAGGATTAACCAAACTAGTTTGTAAGCCACATTAATAATAATAACTGTAACGATAATGTCGCAGCACATAATAGTAGCGCAAAATGCTAGGTTTTAACTAAATAAAAACAAATGTAGGTGTATGTATAATGATATACATATACATACATACTTGCAAACATTCTCGATATAATAGTGTGCTCTACCATTATTCTTGTGATAAGTACAGGTAGACAAGTTAGTCTCAATTACAACATTACAAGAAAGCTAGAATTACATATTGTATACATTTGAATTATAAGTAAACTGTAGTATTTTATTACCAGTTATGCCATGAAGTGTAATGGTGTATGAACAAATAGTGAATTTTGTGTGTACAGTAGATGATATATGTTGTGAGGTTACAATAGCAGTGTTAAGCTGTGCATATATACCTTATTGTCATGTTCAAATTCACATGTACACATTGAATCTGCTATCAACGAATCTACCTGCTTAAAGCAAATTTGCTGCCTCAAACTAATTACAAAGCATACTACCTTGTACGTAAAACTTCAGTAAATGTCCGTTGTTTACTTTCGGTATATGGTTATTAAATGCAAAATTAAGTATTAGCGTTAGCGATATTGTTCCGAATAAGTCATGTATTGCATTTCATGGTCAATGCATTGGAAAAGGGGAAGGGGCAAATAAGTTTTGAAAAGAAGGTAAAGGGTTTGAAAATTGGTGTCAGAGCTAAAAAAAAAAATTCAGGAATAAATTGCCACTTCTTTTCCAATAATTTCGTGTTGTAAGTTGTGAAAAAGAGGATTTAACATTTAACATTCGCATTTTTCCATCTTGCTGGTAAAAACGGCATTGCTGGTGCTATTTCAAGTGCTTTAGAAGATTAATGATGATAAATTTTATAATTACAGTATTACTATGTTGTTTAATTAGCTGAAATTGTAAATAAGTTAGTGAATGCATGCTTCTAAAACATGCCAAAGGTACATCACTGTTTTTAAAACCGTTACTTTGCCTTTCAAACCTTACCATTTGTAAAATATACTTTTACAGACAATGTGTGTATACTAATTTATTGCGAATGTTCGTTTCGATTCGTCCACACTGAGTACGCTCAACATTTTTCAGGAAAATGGGAAAAAGTTCCTTAATTAATCATGAACTCGTAGTTCCTTCAGGTTGTGTTAGAATTTTTTAATTCTTCCGTTCTATATAGTTTCTAAGTATTGCTGTCATCACCACCATGCCAGAAGATATATATATGTATACTTAGTTTTATTTTTTACTATTACATTCATTTGAACTGTAATGTATTTTCAATTTTCGCTTAACAAATTGTAAAGACAAATGTTTAACTTCCAGGATTTGGTAATCCATCTCGTTGTGTTTTTTAAGTAGAGGATTTACTAGTGTCTTCAGCCGTTTCAAAACATCTAAACGTCTTTCAGTGTATGAAAATATTTTATCTAGTATGATCTGTCTGTCTGATTGCCTGCCTTTTATTGTACTTTCAAATAATTCCAGATGCAATAATGTATACCGCCAATACACACTCGTAAATGTGCCTATTGCCTATTCTATAAAACACTTGCCGGATAAATAGCATTTCCGTTTAAAACATGATTGTATAAACAATTTAATTTTTCAGAATCAGGATCCCCTGAGCAGAGTTATATTTAACTGATTTAATGCGACACTCAATTTCTCATTCTCGGTCATACCTATTACCTATGGTCAATTTTGTATCTACTGAAATGTTTACTTTAAACAGGCATAACTTTTAAATGTAAACAGATGATTAAAAAATGAAAGTAATAAATTTTTTATAAGCAAATAAATCCGTTGGTTTGAAAAAAACAATAGCTGCTCCGAAATGTTAAAATGAGTATCAGTTTTAAATTCTGTAAACAAGAAGTGAGGTAACCACATTCCGTTTTGGAAATTCATTTCTTTAAAAAAAATAATGCATTCACTATTCACTACTCATTCCTTTATTAGTATAGGTATGTGTATTATATACCTAATACCTATGTATAAATTTATTATTTGTGCAAACCTCTGATTGGTCTGGTACCTCCGTTAGAATTAAGAAAACGTTTTAACGATCAAGGTCCAAAATGATTTAAATAGAAGGTCAAACTTGAGTTTGCCGTCAAAGCTCATTAAAAACAGCATAGTAATAAACCTTATTTATCAAAAACAATACATACCTACATTAATTCATACTTATTAACTTATTACTACCGAATACTTCATTACCTAAATACTGGCTCTGTTACCAAAATTCATGAATCGCATCATGAATCAATGGTCAGTTAATACCGCTTACAGTTTGCAAACTCACAAGAACGAGTGTAACGTCCCTAAGATGGTCATTTCTTCAAAATCAGGTGTTAAAGAGCAAATTCAATTTCACATTGATTCGATAAAATAATTGGATGGGGGAAACTGGGACAAGGCGCTTTGTGGGTTATTTATTCTGTTTTTTAATGAATTTATGATTCTTGTGGTTATTTTCAGTGCCCTAATTGTAAAGGCTCAGTGCATAATATTAACACGTAATTACGGAGGCTTCATCAATTATAATACACACGGTCATATTATGTATACCAGCGGTGTGCAACCAGGGGGTTTTGGTCACCTGGGTGACCATTACGAAATTCCAGGGTGACCATTGGCCAATGCTTCCACCATTGAAAAGTATTAGTCTGGGCCTCCGAAATGTTATTTGTATTCTTATATTTTTTATAAGTTTCAGAAATTAAACGAAACCAGCAACCGCCTTGGTCAATACAGTCGACTCTACCT
>JAQGBT010001713.1:0-29404 GCA_034698585.1 Disparrhopalites patrizii | reverse complement strand
AAATGAGAGAGACATATAGAGAAATGAGAGAGACATATAGAGAAATGAGAGAGACATATAGAGAAATGAGAGAGACATATAGAGAAATGAGAGAGACAGAGAGAAATGAGAAAACGAGACAGAGAGATAAATTATAGAATCAGAGACAAATCGAGACAGAAATAAATGATAGAATCAGAGAGAAATCGAGAGGGAGAAATGAGAGACAAAGAGAAAGCGATAGCGATAAAATCACAGAGAAAAAGGGAGAAACGTGCGAGATACGGAGAGAAATGAGTGTACCGGCAAGGCAAGACGGACAAAAGAAAAACCATATTTTGGGGAAACATAATTTTTCCTCAAAAAGTGGAAAATTTCAACCATCTAAAACTAAAGGTTCATCAATTCATCAGGTCAAAACATGGGAAAATTACAAGCGTTTTTACGAGAACTTATGGGAAATGGAAGAACACTGCCGGAAATATCCTTTCTCACAGCAAGCCACCCTGTACAAAAAAAGGCTTTTTACTAACATTTGACTCACACAAAGGACAGAAAGGATACATGTAGCAATGAATAAAAAAAAAAAAACTTGTTTAGGTACTTGGAGAGCCGGTCCATTTCCAACGTCAGGGGTGTCTCCTACGTAATCACACCAGCACTTCATTATGTATTTCCCCACAGAATGTACGGAGATAAACAACAAAAAAACACGTTTGTAACTCACACTACTGCAATGAACTGACACAACAAAATCAAGTATTTCAACGGACAAAAAATACGATAAAAAAATGGATAAACAGATTATACAAACGCAAATGTAAAAATATGTTTAAATTCGTTTCCTCACATCAATTCACCCTCGTCATAGTTTTTCTCTGGAATCGTTTTGATACTGGAGGAATATGATAATTAACTGACGTCGTTTTTTATCATCATTCAGCAATTCAGCACATATTTGTTCACAAGAGGCAAAAGCTACTAGAAGAATTCTTGGGTTAATCCTGGATTTAAAAGAAAAAACATCGCAAGTCGCAAAGTGTATATTTAGTACAAGGATTAAATGAGCATAAATACTTGGTTAAATCGAGGAGGCACGTGTATTTATAGTCATTATAGTGTATATATAGCACATTATTTTTATTGAATTTTGTCCCTTTTGTTGTATCACGTAGTATAAGAAATAGGGATAGCAACGATCAGATTTAATCCAAAATTTTTGGTTGGATTCGTTTCAAAGCCCAAATCGGATCGGAATTCGATCCGATTCAGTATGCAAATAATTCGATTCGGTTGGATTCAAGCCCATGGATGGAAGCGAATCATGATTCAATCGATCAAAAAATATATTATTCCCACTTGCCACCTATTTTTTTTTCACTTTGTGTGCAAATATGCTTATAATGAAGTCTAGTTTGCCACTTAAAATAAATGCCAGTAAACGTAATATAATATTTAGCGTTGGTTTCAATTAGCTGCAATATTTTGATGGTTATTGATTGCTCTGTTGCGGAATAAAATCTGAAAATGTACTAAATAATGGATCCAGTCCACCGAATGAATCTTTAAGATAATTTTGATGATCCGATTTACGTTTTGAATAAAATTATTTGATTCCATTCACGGTTTCGGATCATTTTCAAGCATTTGAATTTGAATTGAATCAAATCGAATTGAATGGAAAAATCCGGTACAGAATCGAATCATTGCCATCCCTAAGGAAGGGTCATGAACTGTAAAATTCTGTTTTCCTTCGAACATTCCTTTTGACCTCGCTACGAAGAAAACAATGGGCTTTATAATGGCAATTAAGACTTTTAGAAAATATTATGGTTTAGAAGGTTTAAAAGGCTTTAAAATGCATATAATCCCTTTGAAATGTGAAATTCTCCCTTTGTTTGGAAATGCATTTCAACCCTTTTTTTCCCTCTCCCCTTCACTTCCTTCAATATATACGCAACGTTATTTGTACAACGTTTTTTTAGAAAGTTTTCGTCGAAAATCCCTAGAAATGCGCATGCGCCGGCAGACGACACGTTTTATGGGCGGTAATAACATTTATTTTGAATTGCCCTCAATTTTTCCCGTGTCTGCCAGTCTGCCCGCCTCTCTCTTTTTTCTGCTCCAAATCGTTCTTTCTTCGTTTTTGGCTCCAGAAAAGCTCTGATTCTAATCTCTTTAATACCTCCAATAATTATTACCTGATTTTCCACGGTTTGTTAAGTCATTTAATTTTTAGTTGGAATTTTGCGGGATCTAATATTCAGTCGGAATTCAAGTGCGGTGCTCGACAGCCGTGTTTTGTCCAGGTGAAACGACATTGTCGGAGAGAACGACAGTTTACAGGACAAGTTTTCCTGGACATGTTGAACATTGAAGGTTGTTGGTGAGATGAGGTCAATTGAATAATTAATTAACTTAATTGGACGATTGTGTCAACGGTCAACTGTGTTGGAGTCGGACGAGGGAAAAGGAGTGTGCAGGAAGAATAAGAAAAGTGAGAACGTGGTTTGGTTTTTTGAACTTGGAAATGACATTTATAATTGCCTGTTAATTGATCATTTGCGCACGGTATTTTCGAGATTGAAAGGAATGTTTTACAATAAATATTTATAATACTTAATTATAATTAAGTGTCTGTACGTATTTAATGTTTGCTCGCAGATCAATAAGCATGGCGGCAGAACAGGAGGACGTCATTTTGCTGTCGTCGGATGACGATAATGAGGAGGTAATAATAATGAAATTCGAATTGTGCCCAAGGGAGAATGCGGGTGGATGTATTTGGCGTTCATTCTCTTATTTTACTGATGCTGGATTTGAACCCAAACAGAATGGATAGTATTTAAATGTTCATAATTCTGATAATGCTCGTTGTCACAGGCGGAGTCATCAACAAAATTGCAGGAAAAGGTCAATGGAACAGACGACGCTGAACTTACGAATGACTTAAATAATAGTCAGAATGATTCATTCCAAGTAAATGCCCGTAGTTTTATGTTTTCTCCGTAAAATTAATCAAGTCCTATTTTTGAGATAAAATGTGTATAGGTAGCTTACTATTTTCAAAACTGTGACCTGGGGCCTTTGGTTACTAACTCATGTATGGTTACTTGTTTTCATTGCTACAGGATGACGATATTGTGGAGCTGTTGGAAATGGTCGCACCTGCTGCGATTATTTCACCGAGGAAACCCCCCGCAAATGGATCAGCAGTTAACGGTGAAGGATCTGATGGGGCTGTCAATGGACAGGAAAATGGGAATACTCAAGAAATAATGAAGGAGGACGCCAAAAATGCAGTTCTAGATGTAACATGTTATTACTTGATTCCTAAAATTATTATTTGCTCTTGTTAAATAATACTAAATGATGTTCAAGGATTTTGAGAATGATAATATGTTAGGTATGTTTATGCAGTTTCCTGCTTTGTTTTGTGAAGGATTTATCATATTCACAATGGAATTATATGTATTTTCTGCAGTTTGTGTACAAATTGAAGAACTTTATGAAGCCGAAAGAACGGAGCACTATAAGCGCGAAAATGAACGCAAAATTTGAAAAAGTTAACTTTTCTTCTGTGGACGACGTGAACAAATTGAAACGCAAATTTGAAACGGAGATGCTGGCATTGACAAAGCAAAACGCATTTCGTTCCACTCTCGGTTTAATGAATTACTTGGAAAAACTGAGGAAACCGCGTGCTGAAAAAGATCCTGAAGTCGAAGAACAAAAGCGTCAAACAAAACTACAAGAGAAAATAGTTCAACTAGAAAAGAAGTTAAAAAAAATTGAAAGGACGATTGAGGAATATGATCACCTGGAAGTTGATTTTGAAGACGAAGTAAATTCATCTTATCTAGTGAGAACTAGAGCTATCAATAAGTGAGTCCCCTTGCAAAAGTAAAACGTCTACTGATAAAGTAAATTTTCGACTTTTCTTTTTTCTGTAAACTCGTAAGTTTGGGTTTCTGTTTTAGGTACATGGAAAATTACAAGCTTCTGTGCCGTGTCAGTGGGTGCAATTATAACACTGGAAGACCGATTGAAAAGCGCATTAAATTAAAAGATAGTAAGCAACGTTATGTTTTCTAGATGTAGCACAAGATTAGCGAAATTGTCACTCACATGGTAAACTGCAATACTGCAAGCTCGCAGTTTACAAGGATATCCGTATGTTTTCCCTGATTACGTATTTGCTATTTGCGCTGTTTCACTCATTATCAGTTTTTATAACTTGCAGGATCGAGGTTTCCCGAAATTAATGAAGCCATAGAAAAGTTCATGAACAGCAAACCACTTCTCTTTATTCCCGATTATCATGACATCAAGGATCTGGTAGCGGAGACAAACCGCCGTTCTGTGCCGCCGCTCCTAGCCGAGGAAGATGTTGTTAAAGAAGGTGAATAAGCAATGTTTTTGTTTTCATGTTTGTGCTTGTCATTTGTGTCAACATGAGCTTCGTCGACTAAACAATTAAAAAACTGTGGTGTTCTATGTTTATTAATTTAACCAAAGGCAAGTTTGAAGAGTCAGTGTGATTATATTTTGTTTTTAGCAAGATACATGTTCGAAGAAGTCGTAAAAATTATGAAAGTGCGTCGTTTTCAAGATTTTCAACTAGCGGTTCCAGTGATTGAAGAAAATGAAGACCCAGCAGAAGCCGATGAGGAGCTCCGAAAAAAACTAGAAGAAAACGATAAAAGTAGAAAATCAGAGATAGAAGTGAGATTTAATATTTAATATCAATATTTTTTGCACGATTGTCATTGTTACAGGTCTCTTGTATGACGTATATTTAATGTTCATGGTACTTAAATTTTAATGGTTGTTTGTATTTTGCTTTGTGTTAGATTATTGACTCGTTTGTAAAGAAACAAGACGAGGAACAAGGTGATGCAAAGGAAGATGAGGACGTTGAAGACGGTAGTAGGACGAGTGAAAGCGATGACGAGGACGAAGAAGAAGATCTTAAGGCTGAGAGAGAGCATGATACTGGTAAGTTACTCGAACGCTATTTACCTAATAATCGCATCACAAGCTGTTATTTGTAGTTCAATTTGTTATTAGTTATTTATATTTATTATTTAATATTTTTTAAAATGAACATAATTAAGTATATTACATATGTACGTACACGCATGTTAGCTGTGGGCAAAAATATTTCAGACTTAGTCGGGGCTGATACTGGAAAGCAACATTTTAGTCGGGACGAAGTGGAAGAAGAAGATGAAAGCGAAGACGAAATGGAGCCCGATGAAATGGGAGATCGAAGTAGCACAAATACTAATCAGAACGAAGTGGAAGAAAATGACGCACCTCCCCGGAAAAAAACATGCGTTGAAATAGAGTAGTTAAACATTCGTTTTAGTCTTAAAACTTAGAAACGGATGTGGGATGATGTTTATGCTTAGTATTTAGTCATTATTACATGGTTTTTAAGACTCTTGATTTGTTTCAATGTCATAATGCTCTGAAAAAAGAAAAAAATTGTTGTAACTGGAACTAGACGGACGTTAACACGCACCTGTTTGCCGAGTTTATGCATGCCGTTGACGTTTAGTTTTTGCATTAGATACTTGCGTCCCGCCCAGTTAACGAAAATGTGAATTCATAGGTGTACCAAGTCTTGTTTTAAAATTTTTTCTAATATTTCAATCATTGATGTAACTTTGTAACTCATCAAAAATACCTTACAAATATGCGACCACCTATGTGAAGTGATCGACTTGATGCATATACAATACATAGGTGCCTATGTTATTATTCACCGCCTGTACTATACCTATATAATACATTACCTACCACTGGAGGTGTTTTCTGACTGTGTGATGATAGTCGTACAAAATTGTATATCATTGCAATATTAACGTAGTTTTTCTGTGTAACTTCGTTTTATAAATAAAAGTAAGTAAATAAATCTAAATAATACGATGCGCTGCGTATATAATAAATAGAACCGATTTTACTGAATGTTATACAACAACATTTTTATTTTGTCTTGATTTTGGTAAAAAGTAAGCATAATGGATGTAATATACTTAAAAATTGATGTAATTCTTTTCTAAGAAATAGTATAGTTCAGTCTAAGCTCCTATTTTGTACAAACATATACCATATAGTTGACAATTGTTAACGAGCGGAAAAGAGACAAATAAATAAAATAACAAAATATAATTAATTTCGTCGCTTTCTAACTCGTGAAATACGCCACGAATTGGGCTCTTCGTATTTATTATACAAAGGCTCCAGCCTTTGGTTCTTCTTAAACTTGGAAAGTTTTGTCGGATCCGAGAATCTAAAGAATGCAGGAGCGTATTCAACTAACCATCGTGGATCAATGGTGGTTACTTCTCGCATGTATTCCTTGGTCGTTTGAACCAACTCGTGGTAAACAACCCATTCTGGTTGACGGTTAAACAGTGCACTAGAAGGATGAATATACACCACCTGCGAATCGACAAGTGTTCTGTACCCTTCTTGTGGGTCCTTCTTCGCGGCATTGCGAAAGAATCCTGAGCAAATTGCTTGCTGCACCTTGGCGCTTGATTTTCCGCAGGACACGACATCCAATTTATGCCTGGAAATTAGAACAAAGAAAAAAGTAGCAAAATTTATTAATGGATTTTTTATTATTACAGGGCATGATATCACCTGTTATTGCAATACAATATCTGTTAAAAATTACCTATCCATGATACCAAGTAGCTGCTTCCTTACGTCCTGAGCTCGTTTGAGTGTTCGGACTTGTATGAAGTTTTCGTAGCACCAGGCGGGGGCGAATTTATTATTTTTCCATGCATTATACACCGCTAATAGAGTTAAATGATCGCCCTCTGTCTGATGAAACTTTGCTTTTCTTTGATCTGCTAACTGCTGTTTATCTTTCGGTCGGTAAAACACATTCTGAACTGACAGCATTGACATAATGGTAAGTACTTCTTCGGAGCAGCCTAACTGGACAGACATAATAAGAACTTTACACAGCGGAGGTTCTAACGGAAATTCTGCCATTCGGCGACCAAGTCTTGTTAGTAATCCTTCATCATCCAACGCTGACAGCGAATGCAGCTGTTCCAACGCCATTACCAATGACTCTACTGGAGGAGCGTCCATAAAATCGAAGTGAAGTAAGTCATTAATTCCCATGGCTTTTAGCTGAAGAACCGTTGAGGCCAGATTAGTCCTCTGAATTTCCGGAACTGGAGTTGGCAGCATTTCGTCTCTGTAGGCTCTTTCCGTGTACAACCGGTAAGTTTTACCTGGTCCAGTCCGACCAGCTCGGCCAGCTCTTTGTTTTGCTTGGGCCTTGAGAATTAAATACGATAATATATTACATCAAAATGTTACGAAATATCGTATACTTGGATGATTACCATCGACATAAGAACTAACTAACATGATAGCATTAATAACTTACTTGTGAAATTGGCGTAACCACCAAAGAGTCCATTCCAGTTTTAGAGTTATACACCTTCTGCTTGACAAACCCTGGATCCACAACGTAGTATATCCCGTCAATCGTTAATGAAGTTTCGGCGATATTCGTAGCAATCACGACCTATTTACGAAATGAAAATTGGATTTACCTATAGTTCCAGGTACACCAAAATACTACTTACTCCTTGTCTATACACATATTTAATATAAATGGTAAACAGAAGACAAGAGTCGACATTGTTTGTAATGTCCTTTACCCCGCACAAATCTGGTAAGTAATTGTAATAATGATAATTACCTTACGTGACCCAGGAGGAGCCGGGTCAAAAATTCTGGTTTGCATTTCAGAGGGCAAGGCGGAATATACAGGAAGAATGATCAATTCTGGAACGTCAGGTCCCATGGACTTCATTCGTTCAAAAAGAACTTCGCACGCTGTGTCAATTTCTTCTTGACCCGTGAGGAACAAAAGTATGTCACCTAAAAAACACGTCGTTGTTCAATTTAATCATTACTGCGTTTACTTACACACATACCACAACAAGTATAGACTTGAAAAACTACGTACCTGGAGGTTCATTTAAATGGATTTGCATGACAGTAATTAGAGAGGCATCTAAATAGTCTGTTTCAGGTTCTTTAGTGTACAAAATTTCAACAGGAAATGTCCTTCCCGGAATGGTAAAAATAGGTGCTTCGTGAAAGTACTGCGAAAACTTAACGGCATCAAGTGTGGCCGAAGTCACAATTAACTTCAGTTCTGGTCGCTTACCTACGGCTTTCTTTAATAGACCTAAAAATAAATTTTCATATTTTAGTTGTTGCGTGCATTGGTGATACATGGTTACGGTTACTGATTACAAACATGTATGTTAACCTTAACATAAATCAAATTAAATAAATGTACATACCAAATAGAACGTCAGTGTGGATTGTTCTTTCATGAGCCTCGTCCAACATAATAATAGAGTAAGATTTAAGGTCTGGATCCAGCAGACACTCTCGCAGTAACATACCATCAGTCATGTACCTGGCAAATTAGAGAAAGACCTCAGTACTTGTGAAACAAAGCTTACTAACTTCATCCGCAGAACTAAACCGTCTCGGGGTACATAAGAGCCAAAAAATGGTAAGTTTTAATTGAAAAACTGACTAAACAACGTACTTAATTAAGGTTTCCGGCGATGTACAATCTTCAAAACGAATCGTATATCCGACTTCTTGTCCTAAACGGCAACCATACTCTTCCGCCACTCGCTTAGCCACGGACATGGCAGCTACTCGACGAGGTTGAGTACAACCAATTTTTCCTCTTGTGGTAAAACCCGCTTCCGCCAAGTATTGTGTAATTTGAGTCGTTTTTCCGGAACCCGTTTCGCCAATTACAATGAGGATTTGATTGTCTGATGTCGCCTGTGAATGATCCATAATTAAATAACAATATCACGCATGTGTCCTGCAAGAGAATACCAGCTGAAGGGAACTTTAAGCTCAATCATTTCATGATACAATATGTATAATGTGGGTAACACGTGCATACGATACCTTAATGAGTTCATCCTTAAGTTTGAATATGGGAAGAGACTGTCGTTGTTCTATAATTGACATAGAAGTTTTCTTTCCATAAGAGGTTTTTTTCCCTCCAATAACGTGCTTCTTCCACTCTGGAAGTTCAATCGTGGAACTAGAAGGCAGCCCGATGCCCCGTGATGCGCTTTCCGGTTCAGGTTCTAAGTCAAACGAAAATATGAATTAAATATAACCATACATCAAAAGAATGTAGATACACGTCTACATTCTTCGATATTTAAGACACTGATAGGCTTACATTATAATGAACTATGTTACGTGCATCTGACAAAATGTGCTTTTACCTTCAGGGATGGGATCATTCCAGTTCACACGACCACCAACACCTCCCCTCGTAGCACCTTGAGCTTCCTCTCTTTGTACCATTTTAACTTCTCGTCGTTCCTTTGCCAATGCGCTCTGCATCATTGCTGCCTGGGCTAACGAACCGTCTGGATTTTTAACAATTCGAACAGGTGAAAGATCATGTAAAAGTCTTCCACCCCCAACACCACGTAAAAATGCAGGTTCTTCTTCCATTAGTTCAACCTCAATATCTTCTTCATCGTCGTCATTATCATTACATACGTGCAACTGTTAAACATGAAATTGCAATTAGTATATGCACATAAATCATTGAATGGTAAAAAGTGACAAATCAACGGAGTACAAAATCCAACCTCTTCTCCTAAGTCAGCTAACGTTCGCCTGTCTAGTGTTCCAGCAGCCATCATTTGTTTTAATTCCCATCTCTCAGGTGATGAAATTCTATTAGTTTTGTGGCGGCCGTCATCTTCCACACTAACCGAGGGCAGAAAAGAGTTTTTTCCCAGTTGTGGGCGGTCAGGATTTCGGAGTTCGTCAACTTCGTCGTCACGGCTAAAGGAATGAAAAATTTTTGCAATCACATGTCAACATAAATAAACCCAACCATTATAGCATATTTATAAGCAAGCACACAACATCGTAGGCGTCCAACTTGTGCAGCAATTGACTTACCTTAATATTGAAGAGGAATTAATGATAGGGTTGAGGTCTTCACCAGTCTCTTGATCAACATCTTTGATACTTAAACTGATTTTTTGTCCAGTAAATGATAAAACTTTCACTTTGACCTGCTGGCCTCGACTAACAACATCTGAAACTTGATTAACTCTGCCTTCACGACGTAACTGGGATATATGGCACAAACCTTCCCAGCGCTTGCGGAGTCCATCAAGCTGAATAAAGCACCCAAAGGGTACAATGGATGATACTTTACCGCCATAAATCTAAAAAAGCAAGGACATAAATTAGTTAGCCATTAAACGTTGAGATTAATAACTTGTTAATTTATGCTGTTAGCATGCGCAATCACAATCACTGCATTAAAATCTAAACCGCTGGCGGTACAACACAAACCTTGTTTATTTCAGGTTCTGCTGGAGGTATTCTATCACTTAAATAAGGTTTTTCCAGTCTGGTTTGATTATGACCATCTTTGCTACGGGACCGACGGCGTCTGGACCTGGAATGATCTCGTCTTCGACCTCTGTCTCTGCTTCTACTCCTGGATCTTCTGTCCCTTTCTTTGCTTCTCGACCTTCTGTCCCTTTCTCTACTCCGGGATCGTCTGTCTTTTTCTTGGCTTCTTGATCGCTTATCTCTGCTTCTAGACCGTCGCCTCTCTCTGCTGCGGCTTCTTCCATTCCTTCTTTTTCGGTCACGCTCACGATCTCTACTTCTTGATCGATCCCGTTTCGGCGACCGGCGATCTTTTTTGCTAGATCTTTTCTCGTTTTCAGGGCTTCTACTTAATCGCTCCTTCTTAACTGTTGCTGTGATGTTTGATGGCGCCAAAGCCTCAAGTGAAGACATCATATCATCAATAACTTGATCATTTGTTTTCTTTTCACCCTCGTCTTCTTCCTTAATTCGAATGTCTTCTGCCAACCTGCAAACAAAGAACTGTTTTATACCGGATACTATTTTTTATACGGCATAGCGTATTTCTCATAGGCCACAAAATCAGATACACATTGAAACACATTGAACTCACATTTTCTGCACGCCAGGATCATCAGGAATGGCGAGAAACGGGAATTTTTCGGTAAGCTGTCTTTTCTTGACATCAGTTGCTGTATCTGAGGCATTTGCAAATGCTGACTCAGCCTTTTTTTCCGTTGATCGCATGTGGCGAATAAGACGGTATAAATTCGCTGTTAAGGAATCCTACATACGCGAAATAGAAAACGTTTAATTATTTTACATCCACCAAATTGCAATTAACAGCAATTCGCGACCACATTTCCTTAACTTTTTTTTTACTTTAAGGGCATAATATTGAAGTACTTTAAGAGCATAACTAAATCGCTAAATGTCTATAAACATAATACTTACCGTAAATTCGGCTCCATTCTTATCAAGGGCAACCCTAAACCCATCAAACGTCGCATTCTCATCAGCGAGAGCAATAATGAATTCCGCTGCAACGAAAAAAAAAAATTGCTTTAAGTTTAAAAGTAATACGAAAAAACGGATTAAGTCATCTTTTTCTCAAGTTTCAAAATTTCAGTAACAAAAATTCAAAAAATCACCTAAATCCTTGTCATTCAATCCCAAATGGTTCTCCAATTCCGTACACACTTTCGAGACTAAGGACAAATATTCCAATTTCTGTACTTCATCCATGGCTCGGTTTTCGGTTCCTCCCGTTATGTCCAACACAAATCCTGACCTTTCGGAGGTTGTACTAATCCCGTTCTAACTTTCACAGTTATTTTCCTTATATTATTGAATTATTATTGTGAATTGTTATTATTGATTATTTGAACACAATTTTAACTAGTAAAAAGAGTAAAAACTAAAAACGCGTTCCTCGAAACTTTTTCTAACTTTCATCTCCAAAAAAACGGAAACAAAACGCAGTCTGGATTTTTTGAGCTACGCGCACATTTCGATGGCTGATAGCCGGTTGTAAAAAAAGTCGCAAGGATAATGTAAGAGGCAGAATTAAAATTCTATAAGGAAAAAAAAAACTGAAGAATTTATTCACGAAAACGTTCCTATTGCTTCTCCTGACTCCTGATTATATTTCTGCTATTTAAACTTAACCCGTTCGATTAATGTGCTCAATGGTAGGCCCTTTGCGCTCGTTTTTAGATTCATTCTGCCACAAGAATGAACCACTATTTTTGTCCTTGAATCAGCTGGGAAGGGCAAATGACTGATTCACTCTCCTCGTTTTGTCAACCTTTTTGTTGTGAATTTTATTTACTTGCTTCTATACTTTTTTTTGGAATTTTTTAGAAACACATTTTAGAAACGATTGTTCACAGAATCAGGTTTACTAGTAGATCTGATGGATTTAGGCTGTGGATTTGGTCACAAAAACTTAGAAATACAGCAACAAGTTACTCAAAGCGTTTATTTTTGTACATACAACGAAACCAACTTCCTTCGAATTTTTTTTACATTTATGTATATTTAATATTTATTGTCGGTCACAATGTTAGAATTGTATTTTTGAAAGGAGTTAACATTAACAGTCAGTCATTTAATGTTAAATGGAAGGTGCTACCTTTGTCTAAAAGTCTTTATTTTAGTTCGTATTAAGTTTTAAACTCTTAAAGTGTTTGGTCAGTGCAGAGTTACCTAGAGTGACCTCATGACCTCACAACCACATGTCTCAAGTTGCTCGATCGAATCCTTAGTTTGTTAGTTTAGATTTTAGATGCATGCGTGGGTAATTCCCGGTGAATAATGAACGCGTAATAAAAGCTGATGTTGATTTTCAACTTTCTTGGTACAACGAATATTTAGTGGAATAAGTTTGCTCAACTTGATGGCCTTAAATACTTACTTTCGACGTTTCGACTGATTGATTGAAGTACCTACTTAATTGCAATATTTTACTTATGTATGTGTGATTTTCGTTTCTCATATAAATAAAATAATAATGGAAGATATTCATCGAGATGCTATTCAAAAGAATATAATTCTTCTCACTGAGGAAGTGAATCTAGAGAACCTTTCTTTGGTTCTGATAGAAGATAAGGTGATTGAGATGAGCGATATCGACAAGATTAAGGTAAAGTTACAAGTTTTTGGATGTGCGTTGTGTATATTTAATACTGAAATTGATTTGTGATCCACTTATTGGTTGTCCATAATTTTGTTTTAGGTCAAGCATCACACACCGGAGACACAAGCTTGCGAATTCTATTTGTGGTATCGCACACGGGGTCCAGAAGCATTTACGGTTTTGGTTAACGCGTTAAAGAAAATCGGAAAAGAATGCGTAGCCAATCTTTTGCTGACATCGGTATTGGATGCAAGCACATCAAATGCGTTATCACCTTTAACAAATCCTGCTGGAAAGGAAGAATTCATCAATATTCATCCTTCTGAGTCTGATCCAGCTATTGAATCGGCATTGTCAGAATTTAGGTATGCTTGAACGTGAAATAGCTTCAGTATGAATAATAATGGAAACGCGTAGACACGTAATTACAACAAAGATAATTATGTATTTGATCCATATTTTAGTCTAACATTAGAGGAACGAGCTTCGGATATAAAAGTTACAAAAGCAATTTGCTTTTACAATGGCCGGTCTGACGAAGATGTGAGCTTCTCCCTTTTCTTTTGTTAATACTTAATACTTTCAATGGGTTTCGGTGGATTTAATTTTTATATAATGCATTTATGTATTTTTAGGGTTTGTATAAAATGGAATCAAATCCCAGAGGTCACGCTTTGATTGTGAATAATACACAGTTTAAACTAAATTCCGGCCGGAAACGGAATGGCGCTGAAAAGGACACTCTTCGTGTTCAGACCTTGTTAACAGACTTTGGTTATCGTGTTATGGTTCGCGAAAACGTGGAATCTACAGAAGTCAGCGAAATGCTAAAAGAATTCATAAACATGTTTAAAGAAACTCCTGTTGATTCATGTTTTGTTTGTGTGATGAGTCACGGCCACGAAAATAGGATTTTAATGCACGATGGCAGAGAAATTGACATATTTGAAGAGTTAGTGACACCGTTTAACAACTTACATTGTGAATATTTGCGCAAGAAGCCCAAAATATTTATGTTTCAAGCCTGTCGAGGTGATCGAGCAGATAAAGGAGTTCTGTTGGATGGAAACACGGATGCCATGGGTTACGCCTCCCAAGATTCAAAGGGCAACGAGTTAATAGAAACTGCTATTGACCCGCCCAGGGAATTTAAAATGCAACCAGAAGTTCGCGATATTATGCTCTGTTACGCCACTGTTCCTGGATATACGGCAAATCGTGATCCGCTTGATGGTTCGTGGTATGTGCAGTGTTTCTGTAAAGTTCTCATGGACAATGCACACAATATGAAATTTCTGGATATGTTGAACATGGTAAGCTCCTTCTGTAAGGTTGATCATTTTTGTAGTTGTCAAGTAGTCGTTTTGAAAGGTGAATCATTTGACTAAGGATCGCTTTTGCTTTTAGTGTAATAGAAATTCACGTATCCCTGATATATCTGTAGGTTGGACGAGAAATGGATAAAATTCGGTCGCAAGATGGCTTTTTGCAAGTTCCAGCGTACACCAACTGGGGTTTTAACTACGATTTGTACTTTAACCCTGGGTATTTTGGAGAAGATACATGCACGCAAAGCGTTAATTCCTCCTAGTTCACTACGTGTAACTAAATGAAAAGTTTGCCAGAAACAGGGGTTATACATTCTCAATACGCACAGTCATGTAATCGCTTACATAAATTCCTTTTTTTTATCATCATCGGCACTTCCATTAGTCTCAATCTCAAGTATTGTAAGTGTACAAGTTAATGGAAAGCCGATTGATTGTTAAAGGCTAGCCTATGCCACACAGTCGATTTTAAGTATTTTATTTGTATGTTATCGTTCGAATATGCTGTGTACTTAAAGTGCCTTGTTCTAACATTTACCTATGTTTTTACGTAAAATATTTTTACCACAATTTTCATAAGTTTGCTCTACTGCCATGAAGCAAACTCATAAGGTTTCGAGATTGTTATTCGATAACGTAAATTATGTATTTTATCAGAATAAATTGTTTTTCCTTTTACTATATATCTATATCGGTACACTCACACCGTAAATATCGGATATTTAAAATTCTAGATCATTGGGCGTTTTTTCTTAATATCGTTCAAAACCAGTTACATGGTAGTTGTGGATTCTTTTGCGCCCTAAAATCTTTTTGAACTACATCCCGATTTTAATCACATTGTTTGTGCCAATCTACATATAGGCATGATCGACTAAATTGCTGAACCAAATCCTGCATGCAGGTTTCACCAACCCTTTGTGACCCGTTGACATAATTGCTGCTGTAACTAATTCTACCTGCTGACACCTAAGATTTGCTTGTTGTTATCATGACAGGAAAGACGAAAGATGTACAGAGTAAATACCTTCAGAAATTTATATCACTACGCAAGTTGTGAAACAAAATTCTAAATCCGTACAAATGTAGACCAAACTAAAGTAGTACGCACACGCAGATTCACAGATGACAAAAATGAGTAGATTGAGTGATTTTATAATGTAAAAGCCGTAACGTGTAACTACTTTCTTCATTATTTATGTTTATTTTGTTTACTTCACAATACTTAATCATTACTATTATAAATTAAAATGGCAGGTATAAATTTTGAGTCAAATTTTGAGCGAGTATCAGCAAGTGTCTCCCTTCGAAGGTTTGCTGCTCGTATTGTGGTCAGCTAGCAAGTCACCTTGGGCGTTCTTAATTCGAATTCTTCCGTTGGGATATCGAGTTTCTTGGGTTCCGTCATTGTAAACCGTTTTGATAGTTCCATCAGGATAAACTCTCTTCTTGTAGTCAGATCCATAAATTTCTTGCTGACCATTCGGTAGTAATACTGTTCGCTCTCCGTTGGGATCCACACGCAAAATAGTGTTGTCAGAAAATATACACTCCTCCCTTCCAGATGGATGAGCATACTTGACGCAGCCGTTAGTAAAAACAATTTCAGACACGCCATTAGGATTACGTCTCTCTACTTGCCCACTGTTTTAAAAAAGTCAAACAAACAAAAATTACAGCTTCTGCCATAGTAAGTTCAACGCCTTCTGTAACAAGATACAATTAATTATCATAATATTATTATTAATTATGGGTCCGCAAGTGTAAGCAGAAAACCCATCCTAGGAACATGACACTTGAAGAATTCCATTAAAAAGAATTGGAATCGGAATTGCAATGAATTATCAATTATGACATGACTCCTAAGTGTATGTTCTAAATCCGATTTTTTGCCAAAGCAAACACAAATTCCGATTCCAATTGTTTAAATTTTCGGATGAATTGGAATTAAAACTTCAGAAATTACATACATACGCCTTCTAAGGGTGAAACTTACTTTGCGAATTCATAATACTCCACACCATTTGTGTACGTGGTTTGCCATGTTCCAGTTTCGGCATAAAAATATTTAATGGTTCCATCACGTTTTAAAACCCGAACGTCTCCGTTAGTATAAAAATGCCTGCAACGTAAATTTCATGGTTAAAAGATAGGGCTGCAAATCTTAAGGTGGGTCAATGTCAAACTACAAAATTAGTAATGTAGCATACTTCATTTCCGCAAGATTGCTCGTCACAACTTTCCGTGTTCCATTGGGGTAAACAGTTTCCTTATCACCATTCGGAAGAATATTTACCTGACACTGATCGGTTTCTTCGGCGTCTGAACCAAAAACGTTATCATTTAATGTCTCCGTGGGTTCTAGAGGTAAAAAACACAAAGAAAAAGGTATTGAACACATCAACTTTTCTTAACATTAGCACATTTAAAGGCAGAACACAGATTTTACAAAATAAAGCTTACCGCTAGTATAGTCAGATAAACATTTCGGGGCATTTTGTCGAGGGAGTAAATTGCTACTTCGGGCAGCAACAGTTTCATTTTCTATTTCTACGACCCTATTTTCGAGCAATTCTCTTGCTGAAATCCATTCGGCGGTTCTATCTCGTAATTCTTTATGCAACAAATCAATATTTCTTTGGAGTTTATTCTTGATAGTAGTCCTATCTTGGTTGGAAACATGCAACTCATCTTCAACAAAACTAATTTTTTCTGCAATCTCCAACTGCTTTTCTATCCACTTTTGACTTCTGCTTCGTAGGTCCTCTTCCAAACTTTCAATTTTCTTGGTAAGAGAAAGCTGGACGTTTTCCAATTGAGAATCTCGGCGAGATATTGTATTTTGCAAACTATGAATAATTTGTACTATTTGTTCTTTGTGCGACCACCAGTCCAAAGTGTTTTTCTCGGTTTTTTCTTCTAAGTAAATAATTCGGGCTTTTAAAGAAGAATTCTCTCTTCGTAGTAGTTCTAATTCGGTAGCAGTAGAATCATCCCGTGAATGTTGGGCAAACACAGGTGTAGGTTTTCGCACATTATCAAATGTCGGGAGTGTATGGAATTGCTCCTCTTTGCTTTGTGTCCTTACATCTAAATAATCATCTTCGTTAGCGCTACTATCACCTTCTTCCTCCTGACTGTTATCACCCTCTTCATTCTCTCCCTCCAGGTCACTGACCTCAGAACCAAACAAGCTGGAAGGGAAAGAAAATACTTCGGCATTTTGTTCGGTCAAACGTGTTTGATATTCATCAGCTTTTGCAAATTTCAATTTTGCGAAGTTTGTTTGCAAAAAGCGAGCTGCTAAGGACGAAGTAGAACAAAAACTGGCGGAAACGGCAGCTTGCTCTAAGGCTTCAAACATTTTTAATTCATCATCTGCCTCAACATCTTTGCCTCCAGTAGCAATACCGGAGTCTTTTTCTTCATACAGTTTTGAGTTAATATCAGCCAGATCTTCGCCATTCTTTCTATTCTGGTTTGATATCACTCCAGGTGTTTCGTTCTCCAAAGGTATACTTTTTCGCTTAGCAATATACGGTTTAGGCTGCTTCCCCTTGTAAAATCGATTCAACCCTTCCCCCTTCCTTAGAAACGGACGAGCCGTTCTCTATATAACAAAATATCACAAAAATAGTTATAGAGGTATATCATCACAATTCAAATAGGAAATTCGCATTATCTAAAAAAAAGACGTCCGTACTAGACGTAACATGTATTATATCTAGCCATGAATTGAACAACGCACAACAATTAACTACTTACACCTACACATTCAATGAAGGCCAATAATTCCATTTTCAATTACCTCTCCATTGGTTTTTACCGAATTTCCAAGTTCATTGGTATGTTCACTCTCCAAATTCTTCTTCACGTTAGGCGGCCCAGCCGTTTCACTCATTTTCAACAAGAAGTAATTCCAACCTTCCGCACTACATCACCGTTTTCTGGCACAAGATTTAGCACAGCAGTCGACCTTCTTGAGCTCGTCAAAACCTGTCAATAACAAGATATTTTTTATCACAATTATGAATATACAGGTGGTTCTCCCGGTTAGTTCTATATTTCGACAAATACAAATAAAGCTCCGAACGATATAGTAGTTTTCAAAGAAGGACAAAGAGGATCGACGTACCTACATAAAAAGCGTATACATCCCCTGGAAAATCTGTCTAATAATAGTCAACTTACTTTTTTTTCTCGCCGTTCTTAAAATAACCGGATCCAAGCACCGATCGTGATAAAATCCGATATAGGAAAGCACACTCAATAGAACGGCACCATACCTATCAAAAACAAAGCCAAAAGGGTTTATTTTTAGAGTAAAAAACATATGACGAAAAAGATTGCATCCTCAACATGAGAAAAAAAAACGGAAAAATTGAACCAACTGTCACCTTTAGGCACTCCGTGTCATCTCCCGCCTCCGTTTTCTCGGGTGTTTTATTGCCAAAACATTTGTTGGAATATAAACTTTAAAAAAAAGTTGATGGAAGTGAAAAAAAACGAGAAAAACGATAAAAAAGTTTTTTTCTGTAAAGCACTGAAGAGCAAAATAGGAAGAAAGAAGAGCAAAGAAAATCGAATGAAATTTTTAGGTGAATGAAATACAAATTACGCGCCAAAGCCTCTCCGTTCACGCGCCAAAAAGGTCCCAACAAAACATCTGTTGCAATATTCCCCTGGGGGAGCTGGGGCAAGCTTAAATAAGGTCAATAAACGTTTGTTTCCCTTTCTGCAGCATATAATGTCCCAGGTCAATAGGTCACCTGTGACCATAAATGGAGATCAAAGAAATAACTAAATTTAAGAAAGTTACCCGTTAAAAAGGTGAAAATGGAAGCGGATATCCATTGTATTAATTTATATTAATTAAAGTTATACAATTGCTAAATGTGATAATTTGTGATCGTGACAATGTAATGTCCCAGAGATGACTTTTGACCCCATTTGAGGTCAACCATAGGCGAGATGACCTTCCGGGTGGAAGTAAAATGTTATGAAAATCGTCATTGACGCCTATCTTTGGCTAAAGAAGAAAAAACGTTCGAATTAATTTTTTCCCGATTTTGGTAAATATTAGTAAATAGGTAGATATTATATCTAAAGAGCGAAAAATATTTTTCTACTTCGAAAAATATTTCTTTATGTTTCCCGGTAAAAATTGGTAAATATTTACTGGCATTGCTAATTTGCGAACATATAGTTACACTTCCTCAAATTCTGTTTGTTTGTCCAGCAAATTGCCCCCAATTACCCTCAGATTCCATTCGAGATTTAAAATACAATAAGATATACATAAGATCCCGTGAATGAATAAGATATACATTTTATACATTACCAAAAATTAATCTTATCGGAAATGACGCAAGTTTTACTAAATGTGGATGGAATGAATGGATGGAATCATGTGGGTGGACGGTTCTTTTAGATTTTGTTTCGTTCTTCGGATTTACAAAAACAAACTGTTTTGGACGCCATTCAAACATATTTAATATTTATATTATGCAAAATTGCAAACGATCAGCTAATATCAAAAAATACAGTCGAATGCAATTGAAGCTGCAGTTAGATAGATGGCTCTAGGCGTACGAGGGCGAATTCCGTGCTTCTTGGCTAGTTTGGAGCCGGGACAAAAATAAAACCCGGGGTTTTACTTCATGTTGCCCCTTTTCCGTTCCTTGCAATTCTGCGCTTCCTCCAACCATGTTTAAAGGCATTTTTACAAGAATTTAAATGCCTTTACATTATCAATTATCCTTTGCCTCATAAATAGGTTAAAGGGGTAAATTTTCACTTTAACAAATAAGGGTAATTTTTGGGTAATTTAAACTATATTTAAAGGATTACCAGCAATTCGTCAGGTTTATACATAATACGTATACATAATTGTTCTTCTTATAATTGTTCATTACAGTCGACTCCCTCTATAATGGGCTCCCTTCTAACGGTTTGCTCTCTGCAACAGTTGCAGAAAATGCTACCCTCAAAAACTTTCTCCAATTGTTAATATACAAATTTCTGTTCCCTATATAAAGGTTTTTCGGTACATATAACGGAGAAATTTTGCCGATTTAAGGGGAACCGTGATAGAGACAGTCGACTGTACATATTATTGTCAATGTTAGACGTGTTAAGTATATACCGTGTTTACCCTTTCAAAACCAAAGTAGCATCAAAATTAGGAACAATGTTTACTTCTCTGTCCCTCTCTCTCTCTTCTAACATTCTTTCCATGTGCCTTTCTCGCTTTCCTGGACTGTTTCTCTCTCGGATTATTTTCCTTTGTGTTTGTACAGAGGTTTGATGAGGTTAACAAATAAAAATAAAGTACTGTGATAATGCGATAAATAATAAATACTGTATCATCATAAAGGCATTGACACTTCGGAATTAAAATCACAGGAATATGGATTTGGATTACGAATACTAATAACTATTGATAAGGGAGCCAAATTAATAAGCCAAGATATCAGGGATGCTAGTTTTGAGAAGCTTGTATTTTTAAAGCTAAGCAATGATTTTGGAGATACTTTTATTTAATCCATAATCCGCAATCCCATAACGGATTAAAATCCGTCGTACCAAAATTGTTGAAAATAATCCCGATTTTTAATCCAAATCCCATGGCTCAATGTAAATCTTGTGAGATTATTTTTCCTGAATTTCCTATTCCAATCTTTAATCCTAATCCCGAATTTTTTATTCCGTCAGTGCCTTGTACGTAAGTATAAGTATAGGGTATTATTTTTATATAATAAATAGTGTATTCTGTATTTTGGAAGAATAATTGTTTTCTATCAGAGCTTGTATTGCTCTATTATTTTGCCCAGACCGCGGCGGATTACGAAAGTCTACAGTTCGTTTAATATTACTGATCATTTTGCAGAAAATTGTTTTGGGTCTCTTGGGGAAAAATCGTTCGATACAGGGATTTGAGTTGGATATTTTTGGACATTTCCTAAATCCGTAAGCTCATGGAATGGAAGTAGCATTCCAGAATTGCAAAATAGAAAGTAAAAAAAGACTTTCACCAGAATATGACCATTGCAAAGGGCTGAACTATGTCGTGGTAAGACAAGGAAATGTTTACCCAATAAATTATAATTAGAGTCCCTTCCCGAAATAATTACTATGCTGGTGGGAGACTCCCGTACGGAATCCAAAGAGGTCCAAAATATACTACTTCCCAAGCCTTTTGCTTGATCATTTAGTCGGAGATTTGCCAGGAGGAGGAAGTGCAAAATAAATCAATTTCCGTGAATCTTTTAAAACCTCGTGTGACGGCTTCTTTCTCTTCCATCTCCCATTCTGACAGTCATAAATCACTTGATAAAGTGTAATTTCACTTGTTCCAAACAGCCCTTTTTGCCTTCCAAAATTACACGCGAATCTCCTCCAAACATTCCCCTCCTTCCCCGGTGTCTCTACAGCAGCCGTCTCTGTTTGTACTAATAGTAATAATTACAGCTCACTAAAGTATTTTAATGCAACTAATTGACTCTCTCCGACTCTCGAGGAAAGTTCTGGGGTAATTGGAGGCTACACCGGGATGAAACCGCGAAGAAAAAAGGAGCAGATGGAAAAAACATGTTTTGCTCTCGGAAATTATTATGTTCAATACATACAAAGAAAGACCAAATGGTTTTTTTGGTGGATGTGAATGATGTGTAAAAAAAAAGAAATCTGGGCCATTTTATTTACTATCTTACTACTACTCACACACAAGGCTTTACATTCATGAATGGTGAATTATGCAATGCCCTCTCCGAATCGGATTTTTTCTTCCTGTTTACCATATGATCTTTTCCAGGGAGTCCCACGAAACCCTTTACATATCCGACTCTACCAATTTTTTATCAAATCTCATTTCTTTCATTTAACCCTTTTAACTTTTGGTAAACTGGAAACCTAGAACTATTATATTACGTTGACTTCTCTACAATTAAATTATTATTACCGAATTTCTAAAAATACTCTACCTTGTTCAATTATATTTCAGTTATCTTGTTCTAATTTTCCTAATTTATCTGAGGCTAAATGATACATAGGTCGCAGTTTTTCCACATCAAATCCAGCTAATTTCCTTCTAATCATTACGATTATAAAAGGCGTTGATCGACCCACTAATTTTTCTCGTTTAAAATAATGTAAGGCACAAGTTTTTGTCGCGAATTTTATTCCATTTTACTAATAATTAAGTCCTAGTTTAATTTTTAGCTTACAAACAAAATAAATTAGGCTATAATTTTGGAGTTGGAAAAATGTTGATTTAAAATACGTTCAATTACAGATAATAGATTTAAACTTTCTGTTGATTTTCTTCTTTCTGGCTTTCAATTGTATTTTAAAAGGTATAAATCTACTGCTTTTGTTTAGCATCACATTGTCCTTTGTCATCTTATCTAGAGTAAAATTTGATTGCTAATAATCACAATTCAAAACGCAATTATCTTTAGAAATTTCAATTCTAAGTGCAATTTGTATTCATTAACGGAGAATTCGTTTAATTACGATTTCGACTTGGAGAATTTGGTTAAACGAACTTGAAAGTTTTTATATACACTTGGATTTTCAATCCAGTTCGAATTTGCTCTAAATACTGGCATGTAAATTCAATTTTAAGTCCAATTTCAAGTTCAAAATGAAAATGAAGCAAGCCATAATTAAGAAATTCCAGCTGATAAATTATTGTTCGGCCAAATACATTTTTTTACTTTTCAAACTGAACGGAACGCACAATAAAAGATTCTACATTGCAATTTCAATTGAGCATTTACGATAGGAATATACGAAGGATATAATTTCAAAGCGGTTCAGAAGTATAAATTTAAAAATTTGCCACAGGACAATTGTATAGGTGATTTTCGTAAAGAAAAACGTCCACGAGCTAGATTATATTAAAAGTAACTAAACCAAATGCAATTCATAGAGCCTTTGCCTCCGAATAAATACGATAAGCTTGAGCTCCCTTGAGACTTCTGAGGTGACCCAATATTTTCGGTTGACCCCTTTTCCAAACTCCCATACGCGCGTACACAAATCTTGGCAACGACACAGTTTTTTTTTTCTTTTGGCCTTTACATCCTCCTCTTCATCGTCTTTCCCCCTTCAGCAATTGATGCAGATACTGTTGAAGCGAAAGCTATTTGAATTTATTATAATGATTCGCACAAGCACATTGTACACCCCGTAAAATAGTTGTGTAAATACACACACATACTCCGGAAAAACGGGGCCTCAGCCGGATGTGTGGGATATCTGCATTACATATTAGACATGTATAAAAGCGTGGATGTAATAGTAATGATCATGTTTTATTTTAGCAACATCCACAATTTAACCCCAGCATATGCAATGACGTTGAGTGGCATCCGAAAATATTTTATGAAATTATGTGCGAATCAGTTGCTCCCTTCCGATGGGACTGTGAACATATAGTCAAAGTTAAAATTTCCGGAATTATTCACACAAAAAAAAAAGTCTACATAAAATAGAGCGTTTCTTTCCATATCTCACAAATCAAATAGAACGCCCGGTACGTAAACCATACAGATATTATCACAATCATTTCTTCCGTCAGTTTTGGCAATTTTCAAGCGTGTTCAATCGAAACGGACGCGAAAATTTCTAAAAAAAAACGCATACTTTGAGAGTTAATATTAGCTCTCTTATGCAATTATATTAGAAGTAAAAAGGCCCGAAAATTGAGTGTTAATAATATTGGTTCCTCGTAAATTTATTTTAGTCCCAAGAAAATTCTTATTTCGGATAACAAGCAGGTACAAACAAAATATTTTTATTGCTTTTATACGAATTAATTGTTATTTAATTATTTCAGTTTATCCAGTATTTCCTCTTCTTTTCTCTTAAAACCTTTCGGATTCGGCTATGACCTGACCTACCTATGTTTATATTTACCTAGTTTTCCTGCGCCGGCTAAATTTCAAAACAATTTTTTTTAAACCCGACCGCGATATTTGGAGCTTTCTGCATTTTTTATTTCGTAGGTATCTTCAAGCTTGCATTTGCTGCAAGCTTGGCGAAAATAACGGAAGCGTCCCGAAGCGCTCCGAAGCTTCCCGAAGCGTGACACGGGTTTTATACTGTATTAAAGACGTGTATGTATCTACCATTTAGTGGGCTTATTAATAAAGGGTTGAAGGGTTTAGTAATAAAAAGTTAAACGACCTGTTAGTAAAAGCATAAATGCTTATTAATAAACCATTAAAGGGCATATTAAAATAGAGCATCTACATATTACTAAACAAGGGGTAAATGGCTTATTAATAAAGAATTAAAATACCTATATATTACATACTAAAACAGGGTTAAATAGCGTATTATTATAATGAAATAAAATGCCCATTACTAAAACGGTTAAACGGCATATTAATCAAGAGTTAAAGGACCAAGTACTACTGCCTTAAATTGCTGCTTATTAATAAACAACTAAAATGCTAATTTACAGAGTTAAAGGGCTTACTATTAACAAATAGTTAAATGCTTTATTAAAAAAAGAGTTAAGCTGTTTATTAATAGAGATGTAAAAGGTATTATTAATAATGACTTAAAGGACTTACTAACTGACAGTTGAAGGGCTTAATCGTAAGGAGCTCAAGCATGTAGTAATTAAAAAAGGGTTAAAGGGTACTGAAGGATTGATGGCCTTATGAGAGTGTTAAAAAATAGTTTAGTAAAGGGTTAAGAGGCTTCGTAAAGGGATACATGGTCTATTAAAGGGTTAAAGGGCTTAGCAAAGATGTAAAGATAAAAAGAGCTTGCTAATAAAGGGCTACAGAACTTGTATAATAAGGGCTAACTGGCTGGAAATAAAAGACTCCAAAGATTACTAGTAAATGTTAAAAAGGTTACTTCTAAAGGGTTAAAGTACTAGTATAAAGAATTAAAGAGGTTTCTAATCAAATGTTAAAGCGGTTACTAATAAAGGGGTAAAGAGACTGTTTATTAAAATTACAGAATTAAAAGGCTAAACAAAAGGTTAACTATCTTATTAAAGGGATAAAGTGCTTAGTAAATTGTTGAAGATCTTATCAAAGGGATAAATTGCGTAGTAAATGGCTACAGATTTAATTAAAGGGATAAAGTGCTTAGCAAATGGTTGAAGGCTCATATTATTTAGATATTTTAAAATGTTTTCAGGACTTTCAGCTTCCTCCAATTGCCTCCATGGAGGACAGTGAAGACAAGAAGTTGGTGATGTGCAAAAATGGGAAGGACTCCTCCTCATTGTTCAGCATCCAAGCCATCTCCGGGAAAGGTCGTTGTTTGATCACGGAGCAAGATATCCAGCCCAAGGATGTCCTCCTGGAAGAATTCCCCTTGGTGTCCGCCCCTTCCGGCCAAACTGATGTGAATGCGGAGACGCAGGAGCCATATGAGATCTGCATCGGCTGCTATTTGTCCCTCCGAGAGACGGCGGATGAGATGTTCCCCTGTACATCCTGTGGCTGGCCCTTCTGTAGCGAAGACTGCTTTAATGAAGTACTGTCAAGTAATTTCCTTCCAGCCTTTTATTTACCCATTTACTCTATTAACGACCCAAGCTGAAAGCCTGTAGGACGTCCATGGTGCATAGAAAGTTTTTTTTTTTTTTAGTTTTTGTCTTGTATGTTTATGTTCTTGTATTATGATTTCCTTTTGTTTTTATGCCTTTTTTTTACTATTACATTTTAGGATGTCACTCATAAACGGATGGAGTGCCAAGTTTTCAAGGAGAACCGTATTATGCCCGAGTCGGAGAGTCTCCGGGCCGTGTATTTTCTCCGGTGTATTCACTTGTCGAGGTCTCCGGATCAGAAGGAGATTTGGACCAAAATTCAGTATTTGAGTGCCTCCTACGACCAAAATGGGCGGGGGAAGGAGGTGGAGGATAAGGATAGGATTATCCATAATTACCTCCAAACCATCTGTGGCCTCACCGACCTCTCCTTGCAACTCGTAGCGGATCTGAATGGGAGGAGGACTGTCAATGCCTTCCAGATCAATTACTGTGAATTGGAGAGCAAGAGGCAAGTGTGACTTTTGCCAGCCGCCTTTTCTTACTACAATTTAGCAAAAAAAAATTTTTACTACAAACTAGGAAATTTTTTTTTTTTAAACTACAAAGTCGGGTCTCTCTATAACGGCTACCCAAAAGGCAGCTCTATTCGACCATTATAGAGAAAATATAAAACAGGGAATAATACTAATATACTATGTAGAACGCCGTTATAGAGGCAACCGGAAGCCTGTTATGTCTGGAAAAGCTCCCCGTTAAAAATAGTAAAAACTAGCAAAAGAAACCGTTATAGAGAGCGAAATAAGTGAAGGCGTGGCCTAAAACTGTTAGAGCAAAAGAGGCATAATTCCAATTGGGGATTTCAAACCGGAGAAAAAACCATTGTAGAGAGAAAAGGAATGGAGTGCGTGGCCCGGAAACTGTAATAGGAAAGCATGCTTAATACGCGGATGCAAAACTTCCCTGTTATAGAGAAAAAACCGGGCTAAAATCACCGTTATAGGGAACGATTTTATCATGGCGAATCTTTCGACGAGTGAACAACATCACAATCGACTCTCACTATAACGGTCTCAATTAAATTAGCGAATTTTCCCCGTTATAACTAAAAATCGTTATTGAGAACAGAAATTTAAATGTTAACAATTGGAGAAACTTTTTGAGGAGAGCAATTTCTACCACCGTTATAAAGAGAAAGCCGCTATAAGGAAGCCCGTTATAGAGAAAGTCGTCTGTATATTTTACTCTCGCTACAACGGCTACCCTTATAGCGGCTCTTGCTTTATAACAGCATAAAAATGCTTCCCTCAAAAACTATCGCCAATTATTAACAGAAATATCTGTTCTCCACAATGGTTCTTTGCTATAACGGGCAGAATTCGCTATTTTATAGGGTACCGTTATAGACAGAGTTGATTGTAATGTCAAAACCGTCATAAAGAAACCCGTTATCGAGAGAATGGACTATAGGAAAAGCTTTTTTCAATCATGTAAAATTGCTATACCGTCGATTTTCTCTAATATGGGCTCCTTTATAATGGCTTTCTCTCTATAACGGTGAAATAAAATGCTCCAAAATGTTAAAAAATTTCTCCAATTGTTCCGTTATAAACCGACTAATGGACAACAAACCGGGTATTTCCCCAGATATTTCGGGACACTAGTTACAAGATTCATAATTGGGATTTATGACGCTGAGAATTTTGTTTGACATGTATTTTAACACTAATTGTAAAAATAGTTATTAAAACTAATTTTAAAAATAGATATTAAAATTGATTTTGAAAATAGTTTCCTAAAATATTTGTTCTAATAAATGACAGATATTACGGCATGGCCCTGTACGCCGTGTCTTCCCTGGCGGCTCACGCCTGCAATCCGAATTGCCGGTGGCGGACGGTGAAACCGGAAGAGAAGCCGGGCTATCCGATCCGTTTGGAGGCCAGTGACATAATTGAGAAGGACCATCTCGTGACAGTGGCTTACCGGAACAAATGCCTCACGACGGGGACGCTCCACCGCCGCCAGGAACTGCTCAGCGGTCATGGTTTCCTCTGTCAATGTGACAGATGCGGGGATCCGACGGAATTCGGGACGAACTTCTCCGCCATTCATTGTACCCATTGCGCCGTGGGATATTTACTCCCCGAAGATTCCTTGGATCCGAAATCTCCTTGGGGATGCAAGACTTGTGGGGGGTTGGAGGAAGTGGATTATCTTCATGGGATTATGGACCGGATTACCATGCAGATTCATCGGGCTAAAGAGGGGAAGTGCAAGGCTAGTGAGACTTGTTGCAAGCTGGATATTATCATCAGGCAGTATTCTGACAGGGTCTTGCACCCAAATAATTACCTTGTTGTGTGGGCGGAGTTCCTTTGGCTTCAATTCCTTGAGTACAATCTCTTCATACTCAAGTGCTCCTCACTCAAGTATGACATCTTCAAAATGATGACGAGCAGGGCTGAGCATTGTCGGGAGATTTACTCCAAATTCTTTTCCAAACACACCCGTTTTTACGGTAGGTTCTTTTCCCCTCGAATGTTTTTTCCGCTCAAATGTTCTTTATTCTCCATTTCACCCGCTTGCGTGTTCAGTTTTCTCCGGGGTTTCCCGCTTATTTTAAAAAAATTTTATTCTGAACATTTTCCCATTTTCTGTCGGAATGTCCCTTGTTCTTCTACATTATCCTTTTTCTACTGCACTTCCGGTATTTTTAAAAAAATATTTACCGTTTACTTGTGCACAGTTTTCAATTTTACTCAACTGAATTTTATCTTTTTCATTCACATTATCTTTTTGCCAACGTTTATTTTTTTTTCTGCATTTTCCCTTTGTCATTGGCATTTTCTTTTTGTCAACGTTTATTTTTTGCCTGCATTTTCCCTTTGTTGTTGGCGTTTTCTTTTTGCCAACAATTATTTTTTGTCTGAATTTTCTCTTTGTCGTTGGAATTTTATTTTTGTCAACATTTCTTCTATTTTGTCTGAATTGTTTCTTTAATTTTCTATCCCTCCGGAGTTTCTCTTTGATGTTCTTTTCTTCTGTATTTTCTGTTTACCTTCGTTTTTTATTGCATTTTTTGTGTTTTAACTTTGCTTTCTTCATCGGGTTTTCTTTGATTTACTGTTTTCCCTCTTTTTCTCGTTGGGTTTCCATCCTTTTGTCTGTATTTTCACTTTTATTTGCTTTTCTTCTGCATTTTTGCTTTAACTTTTTCTTTCACCGCATTTTCTACTCAATCTAATATATTTATTCGTAAATTTATTTTACTCAACATTTTATCCTTAATTTGAATTTTGTTTGCATTTTTTCTGGGATTTTCTTCTTGTTTGCATTTTTTCTGGGATTTTCTTCTTGTTTGCATTTTTTCTGGAATTTTCTTCTTGTTTGCGCATTTTGTCTTTTCGCTTCTTTTTTGCTGCATTTTCTCTTTAATTTAATTTTCCTCTGCGCTTTCTCTTTAATTTTCTTTTCCTCTGCGCTTTCTCTTTAATTTAATTT
>JAQGBT010001712.1:0-29417 GCA_034698585.1 Disparrhopalites patrizii | reverse complement strand
CCCGACACGTGCTCTATCATTTACTACTCCTCTATATACATATAATATACATATATATGTACATCCACACAAATCGGGCTTCGCTCCCAGCCGACATTTAGCCTTCTTCACACGGAAAATTGAATTCGTTGTTTTTTTTTTGTTTTACTCCAATATAGAAGTGCTCATTTTGCGTCACTCCGTCTCTTCTTGTCTTGACGACACTCTCATATCGTAAATCTGTGCTTAATCTCCCCATGCTTTTGGTCTTGGTGAAGAACAAGGCCCCGGTATTGGGAGGAGGGGAGAGATTGTGTGTGAGAGAAAGGGAGAAAATTTAATTCAATAATAATAAAAAAATAAAATAAAAAAAAAACCTTATGGTCCCAAATGCTAGTCTACCATGACGAGTCAATGGCTGATAACGGATTTAATCCTGCTAGTCGACCCTCCCCGCCTGCTCTTCCTCAATCCCCTTAAAACTATGGACTCTCTCTCTATCCAAACTATGGAATGTACATTATAGTGGTGCTCTTAAAAGCCAAAGCTCCAAATTAGGATCGTGAATGAGTGAGAAATTAGAATTGGGGAAATCTATACCCATAATATGGGCAAAGCGAGACCTTGGAACAGAGTGGGCATCATCCGGACTTTATTCCCAATTAGCATCCACCCTCGGGAGGAGTTATAACGATTGGGGGCGGTTTAGTTGGAAGGACAATAATTTTTTTTTATTTCCTAATTAAATAAAAAAAAAAGATTCCTAAAGGATTCCCGCAAGGAAGTGCCATCGGAAGAGATGGGGGAGTGACAGGGAGTGCGGGGAAAGGTGGAAGGAAGGACGAAAGGACAGAAGAGAGAGAAAAGAGACGGACTTGTTCAGTGGGGGCGTAATTGGTGGAGGGGAGAATTAAATAACAATAAAAAGAAAAACAGAGACCGTGAGCATTCTCATCAGAAGGATGTGAGCGGTTCCGGGAGGTTGGAGCAATGTTGGACATTTTCCGGGGCTTGAAAAACTTGGTAAAGGTGAGCCATGTCCGAATCGACTCGACCATCTTCCGCCTCCACTACAGCTTGACGGTAATGATCCTCCTCGCCTTCTCTCTCATTGTCACGACGAGGCAGTATGTGGGCAATCCCATTGACTGCATCCATACCAAAGAAATTCCAGAAGATGTTCTCAATACTTACTGCTGGATCATGCACACTTACCTGGTCAAGAGTGCCTTCCTCAAGAAGGTGGGGAAGGACGTCCCGCATTTCGGGGTGGACAAGCTCACTGATACCAATGACATGAAGGTTTACAAGTACTACCAGTGGGTTTGCTTCTGCCTCTTCTTCCAGGTAAACACCAACAACAACAGCCTTCCATTTAGCCATCCTTCTTAACCCCCTCAATTATTCAGCAACCCCTCAACTATTTATGTGATCTGAACCTCATTTTCTCATCCCCCCCCCAAAAGCACATAGGAAGGCCCCGACCCAGACATGTCCCAGCCGACATTGCACCTAATACATATATGCAGTAAGCATGAGTTCCAGCTACCCTTCAAAACTCCCCCTCCTCCCACCATTTCTATCTCATTTATGGCCTTCCCAACAACTTCCTTATGCAATTCCCGAAGAAGCAATTACCGACTTTGCATTCCGGAGAAACAAGGCTGCCGTTCCCTTTCATGCCCTTCTCACGTGCTAAAAAGCTCTCCGTGTTCCCCTTTATCATCTTCTCCCTCTCACAGTCTCCTCCAGACCAAGGGATTATCTTCAAGTCGTACAGATAAGCATCTCCTCATTTCCCTTCAGATAGCATCTCTGTAGATCACAAATGGATCTTATTTTTTTAGCAAATGACGAACCTTGTTATCGAATGAGGAACACTTTTACCAAATGACTCAATTCCAAACTACCTACAATAATTTAAGATTACTTTCTCCCTCCGTCTATTTTCGTCCAAAGTGAAAGTCAAAGGTAAGGAATGAAGGAATGATGATGATGGAGAAGGATAACAAAATAACCAAGATTGGAGCTGATTCTCACTCTCCAACCAATTATTAAAGGGCTGTCAACTTGGCTTTCTCCTGTTTACATTTTTCCCCCCACGCCTTGACCCAGTTCCGATTTTGGGCGTTCGTCATAAGAGTTTCAGGTTGAGCAGGGACTTTCTCCTCACCTTCCACCATTTGATTCCTTCCCCTTTGAATTCGGATACTGTCCTCATGATAGCTGGAGGAGAAATTGCTGACATATTTTAGGGGCCGCTCAGCTTTCAGTTAGAGGAAGGTGTGCTTTCTCCCAGGCCTTCTCACCCGCTCCCAACTGTTAGTCGTCTTGTATTTCTCCGAGGCTGTTCCTTCTGCCATTCCTTCCCTCCCTCCAGTATTCCTTTCGTCTCACAATGCCCCATTTCTGGCCTTGTTTCAACCCCCAGAACGGCGCACATCCTCCCACCCCAAACCCTTCCCGATGCTCCTCGAAGGAGGGAAACAACTCCGGATTTACGCACTTGATGTACTTTACGGCCTTTTTCCGGCCTTGCTTATGTGCCCTGTCGGAATCTCCTCTCCTTTCTGGCTGTCGTTGACCTTCAGTTGGAGGAGTTTTTTTGTTCAAGGCAAATAAGTACATACACCTTGACTTAGGCAGTGGGGGAGAAGAGGTTTGCTTTTGGGGAGAATCACTTTTTCATCCAATTATCTTCTTTCCAACTACCGCAATTACGACCACTTAAAGACATCGTAGCTCCTTTTCCTTGGAGGAAATCAAATTCATTTTTCGTCATTCCCATATGCATATGCTCCTTAATTTCCCGTGTATTTTCGTCCAGTAAGTAGTGTACGTTTTTAGCCTGAGAGGTAAATATAGGGGAGGCGGAAACATGGACTTTGAATGGGACTCTGGCCGAGACTTCCGGTTTTATTTCTCCGTACTTATTATCATTATTCCGGGCCAAGTCGATGCAAATGCAATTAGGGGGACTTTTAATGACAGCACTCATAAAGGGCTTTATCTCCTCGCGGGGCCTCTCATTGATTAAGCCTTCAGACATTTCTCTCGCATTACTCTCCTCTCCCCTTCGCCCCTGTCCATGGCCAGTACCTATACATATAGCATACATATATTGGTATTGAGGACATATGTACAATTGTACCCCTCTACCCGCTTTTTTTTGCTTATCGGGAACACTTTTGTCATTTGGTTGTAGGTTGCGCGTAGCCTAGTTTATGCCGGACTGAATTCCCACTTTAAGGGAAAATCGGGTTAGGAGGAGGTGCTTTTGCTCCAGAATATTGTTGTTAATATTTATGAAGGTGTACCACATTTACGCACATGTGTTTGTTTCAACCTCACGTTTTTCCGCCCCGTCTATTTTTTTTCTCTCTCTCCCTGTCGAACACATGAGACACGTACTTCTTTTGCTTCTCGGATTATCATAGAATTTTATGAACCCCCGTGTAAGTAGGGCTGGAAGGAACACTTTCAGGGGCATTATTCCCGTGTATATTTGAACAGATTGTAATTCTGCGACCATCTTTTTTTATGGTTACGAATCCTGTCACATCCAATTTTGGGCTTATCTTCCTCCGTGCTCCCTCTTCATCCCCCGGACTTGTTTGTCATTCTCCCTCTCACACTCTCACGCTTTCTCTGAGTCACTTTGGCGGGAAGTCGACCTGGGAGCATGACAAAGGGACGGGAGCAATAATCAAATTAGGGAATTCTGACCACAAATTTCCGCTGGCGGAGGGATTGCTTGAGCGGGACAAATTATTCCCTTTTTACCACCACCAGAAGAAGCATCCGATATGGAACTTTCACTCCCGCTATCTCTAATGCCAGCCGGCTTGTTGACAATAATGGCAAAGACCCGGGAGTGACACCGGCTTTGTCGGAGATGAAAGATTATGGCGGAGCACGCATTTTCCCCTTTATGCTCAACAAGCCCACCGCACTAAATATTGAATCAAGGACGGAGCCTCCGGGGTTATTTCTGGGGATGCCTCGCACTTAGATTTCATAGGACTTGGATGCCATCGGAATTTTCCGGATTTTATCCAGGGCTAAGATAACGCCAGTAGATACGTCCAACGTTGAAAAGGAAAGACAAAATTCCAGAAATTAGAATGTCTTCATTTTATTTTGCTTGTTTTATTTATTTTTAATGTTTTCATTTTCATGACGTAGCCGAATTGAAGAGGGCCGCAGGGGAGTTTTTTGTAAATAGTTCAAAGACCCTCATTAGATGATGAGGGAATGACAGAAGAGAAATGAGCCCTGAGCAGTCCATGCATTACTCGAAACGTACAGAGGGCGACAAGGGAGGGAGAGTGTGGGAATCACCTGAAATCATCCGATCATAATAATAACATTAGAATTTCTTCCATGAAAAATAAGTGGGAGTTCCTCGTATCCTCCCCATATATCATACATTTTAAATTACTGACATCTATAAATGAGAAAATTTGAGACGGCGAAAATCTCTATGGTTCTATAATTTATTTTTTCCCTCTCCCGGCTCCCCCAAAAAGAAAAAAAATGTCTTCATTTATTATCCCATCTTTGACACGGAGACGTGTACAACGGCGGAGGAGAAGATTTTTTAAAAGTGTTTTTTCCTCAAGAAAAAATGTGTCAACGACTGTGTTCCATTCTCTCTCTCCCACTCTCTCTCCCTCTCTCTCTCTCTCTCTCTCTCTCCCTCTCTCTCTCTCCCTCTCTCTCTCTCTCTCTCCCGGCTCTTGTTTCGCTCTTATTGTGACTCAACTCCGATGTCCTCCTTCATGCTCCTTTTCCTCTCAAAGTACATGATATTATACATTTTTTTGGGGGGCTTGGAATCCCCGGATGAGCCAGAAGGGCAGAGGCCCCTTTTTGGCCATTTCTTCTTCCCCTGCACTTCCCCTCTGCCAGGAGGAGATTGCACAAGGGAGGGGGAAAGGTATTAGCAAAAATATTTTCAGATCATACACAAAGTGCACCTTGGAGGAGAAAATCACTTGCCATGTGTTGGGTTCCGTCACGTCTATTATACGTGGAAAGCTCCTCACAAAAGATATAAAAGCTTGAGACATTTGTCAGTTTTGCATGAGATTGTTTCAAAGGACTTTTAATGTGCAACATTTTTCACGTTGTCACGTGGGTGGGCATCCCGTATTACCCGTAATATTTCCCTGAAATCAGTCTCTCCTCCTTCCTTTCTCTCCGTCTCTCTCTCTCTCTCTGTCTCTCTCTGTCCCTCTCTTTCTCTCCACAAGGTGCTTGTATCCCTCCTCACTGTCACACATTTGAATGAGAAATTGTTTTGCTTTCCATGCACACACGCACACACTCTTTGCTTTCTCGGCGTGTGAGGGGAGAGAGAGAGCGCGACTTAATTGTACCGAGAGGAAGACATACTTTGTCCTATGAGCCATTTGAATGAGATAAATCGGTTTGTTGGGAAATCATAATATCCTTGTACCCACAAAGATTCATTTTACCTTCCGAAAATCCCCGGCCTCCCCTTCCCACTTTTCAATACGGCACTCACTCCGCCTTTTCCTGAAAGCAAAAACTCTTGTCTTCGGGCCTTTTCCACGCATACAATAAATCTTGAGCCGCAAGACTTGTCACTACCTCCCAGGCAGAATGAAGGAGCAGGAACTTTCTTTAACAAAATCCGATTTAACTCACCGACCCTGTCCATTGTTATTTTTTTTTCAATTTCTTTTGGCTCCCTCCACTCCTTCCCATTGACCTTCGAATTTCCTCTTCCATCGCGTATCCTTCATCCGATTTTTTTAGACTCTCTCAGGAATTATTGAGCTCCTCCAATTTAGTTCTTTGATAGATTCCTGGTTAATTTAGGGAAAGCTATTGACTTCAAAGGAAGGAAGCTATGCGGGGTTTCCACGGGGATGGGGGAAATGGGGGAAAGGAGGCTATAGTAATAGAAAGTACAGTAATTCCCTGGGTATAAAAAGCGTCTCCTCCGCCTAACAAGAGGGTGACGATGTACACTTAGAGCTGAAAAAGTGCGAGGAGATTATCTCGATTTCTACGGATTCCTTGCATTCTCCTTTTTTCCCTTTTATTCCTCAATCCTGCCACGAGGTTCCAATCCGAGACTTTTGATGTTCCAAGAGGCCAAAGTGTGCCAGGGTGACTCTGGGCGTATCTCATTGCCCCAGTGATAGCGAGGGATATCAGCTAATCATGCGGATGTCATTCCCCCAAATCTAGCCCCTTGTTCCCCCCATCAATTCTCAATTATTTCATCTATCCCTGTCCTTATCCCTCTTCACATCCAAAAATACATTAATTGCCTACGCTCATTTACGCACATTGCAAACTTGGAATGCTCTCTCTCTCTCTCTCTTTGGAAGAATCTCCCATTTTCTCCTTTCCTTCCATCACATCATGTGATTCTTCCTCTTTCTTTGCCAAACGGAGGATGAGAAAAGACGTGAAAAAGGGTATTGACGCCATAAAAGTTATCCGCCGAATTGAAGCACGTGTCAACTCCTTCCTGGTGGAATCCAGGAGAGGTGCGACTCAATTACGGTGATCTAGTAATAAAATGAGAGGGACAAATAATATGTAATTCATGACGGAGGCGTGAAATTCGTGACCGATTATTTTTTCCCGGGAATACAGCACCACTTTAAGCTCTTGTCAGTCTTTATTGGACCCGCCACGATTAAATGGGAAGTTCTCGGAAGTTTTTGCGTATGTACATATGTACATCCATTCAAAAACAAATTGTCTACGCACACACATGTCGGGAAGAGATTTAATTAGCGTAAATATTAATAAAAGCCTCTAATACCCCCGTCCAATTGAAGTGGTGGACTGGTGCAGTAGAGAGACCTTTCACAGCCAAAGGGATGGAAGGATAGGGTGGAGTGAGTTTAAATGGGAACAAACACCCCGAACGTGGCCGAAAGCCGAAGCTAATCGTCCGGGGAAATTGCTGCTAATACAGGTCACGAAGGAAAGTGAGGGAGAGAGAGAAAGAAAGAAAGTGAGCAATAGAGATAGAGAGAAAGAGAGAGAGAGAGAGAGAGACTTGTGAAGGAAAAACGAATGTGAAGTCAATAATTAAGTAATGGAAAGGGAATTAATAGAGAAATTTGAGCAGTGATAAGCGAGTGGTTGTCAAGTCTTGTCTTCGTCTTTCACTTCCCACTTATCACACAGTTTGTTTATGAAACAGTCTTTCCCTTCTCCCGTGTAGAGACATTTCCCCTCCGTCAATATACGTTTCACTCGCTCCTCAACCCTTTTTTCCTCCGCTTGAGAAGACTCTTTCGCACTCTCCATGTGAGGGAGTAGGTGAGGAAAAAGTGAAAAAAAAGGAGAAAGACTCAAGGGGGGAGTTAAGGAAAGGGTTAAGAAAAGGGGAAAAGTCAAGGAAATTGGGGGGGGGGGAAGTGAGAAAAAAGGGGGGCAAAAAGTAATTGTTGAAAGGACTAATAACAGGAAGGAGGAGAGATGTCTTTTTTTAGCCCTAATAAGCCTCAGGTAGATTGGGAATGATTTAAACGGTAAGGTGCGGATGTGTATAGGAAATTCCCCTTATAAAAAAAACTGAGTCAGCAAGTCAGAAGAATTTCCCTTTAGCCAGGTAATGTGTGGCAGAGGTGACGCAATGAATTGCATAACGGAACGACCGATAGAATCTTTATGTTTATTTATTGGTTCAACTCTTTCCTCCACACACACAGAGTTTTCCCTTTTCATCAGATCCTCTCACTCTCACTAGCACAGGTTCCCTCTGTTTTTTTTGGTTACATGCAAAAGCCCGTAAATGCGTGAGTGAGTCCATGGATATAGTCTGTACTGATAGTATATACCATGTATACGTCTGTTATGTCTGACGTTAAAAAAAAGGGGCAGTAAGAGCATTAGCTGAAGCATTTAGTGTAGAAACAGTCCAAGTGTTTAACCTCGGCGTACATACGGACACGTTTTGGGTCTGTGTGTGATGAGTAATCATTGCTACAGCTGGAAATTAAAGCAGAAGAAGAAGAAGAAGAAGAAGAAGGAGGAGGAGGAGGGGAGGAACATTATGTTATAATCCGTTGGAAAGGGTGAAAGAGGAGAAATAGGAAGATCTCTTCATGTTCCTCTCCGAAAAGACTCTGATATATCTTTTTTTTTCTTTTTTCCCTTCTCCCCCGTATTATTTACATTCGCAAAGCCACTCACTCCGTATTATTAATCGGTCTAGGGTGGAAGTAAGTAAGTAGGTAACATCCTCACCAACCACACCGTAGCCGTTATTAGCAATGTACACACACAAGTCTTCTGTTTTTTACTCCATTTTCATCTAGACCGTGTGTGTGTGTATGGCCCTGCATATGCATACGTTTCCCCTCCGTCGAGGAAGAGAAAAAGAAAGGAAGGGAGAAGAAAAAATAAGCCACTGGAAATAAAATATAAAAAAATCCGTGTATACGGGGGAAATTGTTCTATGCAAAATTGAATAAGCTTATCCGTCTTGCTAAAATAAAAGGCGAGGAGAAGTTGGGGAGAGAGAAATAGAGGGAAATAGAAAGAGAGAGAGAGAGAGAGAGAGAGAGAGAGAGAGGGAATAAGCCTGTGTGTGTTTGTGTGGATGTAGAGAGATACGTAGATAGAAGAAAACCCGGTGGAATTTTTGCATGCACGCATATGGGTCACAAGAGTTGGCTAACCTTTTGGCAGCCGTCCAGTCATAGCTCATCTCTTTTTCTTATCCGTATCTCTCTCTCTCTCTCTCTCTCTCTCTCTCTCTCTCTCTCTCTCTCTCATTCTCTCTCTCCCTGTATCTTCCGTTACAATAGTTCCCCCTGTTTTCGGTTCTTAGCTTCATCTTCTTCCTCAAAGTCAGTCACGTTCCTTGTTTCTTATAACCTAACCACCTTCAGGTTCCTCCTCCTCGTCTCGCTCGTCTCTCTTTCACTCTCTTCACCTTCTCCATACCTTTACCTCGCTTTCTTTTTTTTCTTTCTCTCTCTCTCCCTCTCTTTCTCATGTTGCTCCTTCTCTCTCCCTTTCTTTCCCCTCTCCCTTCTCCCTCTCCTTCTCTCCCTTTCTCTCTGTCCGGTTTCTCTCTCTTTCTCTCTGTCCCGTTTCTCTCTCTCTTTCCCTCTGTCCTGTTTCTCTCTCTTTCCATCTGTCCCGTTTCTCTCTCTTTCCCTCTGTCCTGTTTCTCTCTCTTTCCCTCTGTCCCGTGTCTCTCTTTCTCTCTGTCTCTCTATCTCCATCTCCGTCTCTTCACTCTACAAAATCAAACTACACAAAAAAAAAGTTTTAATTTTTTTTACTCCAACCTAACTATACACATTGCTATTTTTTCTTGCAAAGAAACGTTTTTTTTTTGCTCAGTGGCTCTCCTTTCTGTTTTCTCCCCCAGCTCTTTGCACGTTCTCCTAGAAGGGTGTACCTATGTGTATATGTATGTGTTTGTATACATATGTGTATGTGTGTGTATAGGACTAATAATGATGATAATAAGATGGATGTACGAGGAGGTTGTGCGTAATAATGGGAACATGTGACGATTGAGTACAGACGGAGCAGAACCGATACGTTGTTAAACTTAACGGAAGCGTATAGGAAATTACCTGAGCTAGAGTGGGATGTTGAAAAGAAGATAAAGGAGAGGAGATCTACATATTATTACATATTATTACATATTATTACACATATCCCCATCCACCGTGTGCTTCCCAGTCAATTATATATAAATGTAGTGAGGAAGAAGTAAAAACTGTACCTGTGTGGCTCTTCCTGCAAGTGACGGTTTTTTTTCCTGTGAAAGCGAGCAAGGCTGCACACATGTTGCTATTTGCTAAGACGGGGAAAGGAGAGGAAGATTTCTCTCTCTCACTCTCTTGTCTTGTCACAACGTTTTTTTCTCAGGGGGGTCGAAAAAAATGAATCGCTGTTGAAACAAACCAAGAAAGCCAGGCGAGAAAGAGAGAGAGAGAGAGAGAGGGAAGCGGGGGAAAATATGGTTTCAAACGATTAGCGAAAGGAATATATACAAGAGCATGGAATTATCTCTACTTGAATGGGTTCATAAGGAATGGTAGTCATTTAAAATACCATGGGCCTTTATGATATTATAACTATGGGAGAGAGAGAGGCAGAGAGAGAGAGACAGACTCTATTATTATATTAAGACATTCAGACGTTGGAGTGTGTGGCTCTGCTCATGCTTTTTTCATAATTACTTGCGTACGATAAGAAATCTTTTGAATGCAAAAAATCTAACCTGGGCCAGTGGATACCTATGCCCCTTGAGACATTTCTCTGTCTGGGGATGTGTTTCGGGGGGGGGGGGAGGAGGCGAAAAAAATCCAAAGGGAGGAAATTCTCGAGGATTTTGAGCCAAAATGTCATCATCATTTCCCTTATAGACGTATGAGAGCGGAGAAAGGGCGCCGGCCTATAATGTGAGCTGAATTTGCTACAATGTGGTCATAATTATTTACATAATGGCTTGTACACATACAAGTACACTTCTATACAATCACACACATCTACTATTATTTCCTCCAAAATTTCCTTTTCATCCAACACATTTTTTTTTCTACTTTGATTTTGGCATTGACGTTGAATATTTTCCCAGAAGCTTTCCTACACATTTATTCAGTAACACACACACTTGTGCAAGTTGAAATCATCGAAATACTTCAGCACGCTGGTGTACATGTACTAGGTGGGAGAGAGCGAGGAAGAAAGAGAGAGACGGAGAGGTGGAGGGAGACAGTGAGCTAGAGAGAGAGACTGTAACAGAGAGAGAGGGAGAGAGAGAGAAATACTAAATTAGAATAATTTTGTCGCATCCCCCTTCTCTCTCTCCGGAGCAATGAAAGTGCCTCTCTCTGGGCTGCTCCTGGCACACGTGAAACTGGATCTTGAAGAATTTTTGGTATTAACTTTTTATTTATTATAGCTATTAAAATGACTTCAAGAAAGAATGCAACTCTATTGTGTTTCCAAAAAAACATCTCTGGGAGCGGGTCGAGAGGCAGAAAGCAGGCGGGAGAGAGAGAAAGAGAGAGAGAGAGGAACCAGATGACAAAACTTTTTTCTTTTAATTTTAGAAATTATACATTGTTTTCAAGCTTCATTAAAAGTGTTATTAATTCCCTTTGGAAATGAATTCTTTCAAGCGCAACTTTTTTTTTAATCTCCTTCAGAAGTATCCGAATTCTCTCCCCACCCAAGCCACCAGGACCTTCCATTCAATCCAGTAGCCATAATAAGATAAGTGGGGGCATTCCTTCACGAGGCAGCTATTCAATATTTGTCCTTCGGTTAGTGTCAGTATTTAGCAAACAAGCCATGGTTGGGAGAGGGGAAAGGGGGGAAAATAAAAATGGGGGAAGCCCAAAGAATCTTTATCGGGTATTGGTCCGGAATATTAAGCAAATTTTCCCCCCACTATGAGAGAGAATGATTTATATCGGACTCTCGCACATGTAATTCATATGTATACAAAACCGAGAGTCATTAAGGCCTACGTGGTAAGGTAATAGGTGTGCTACACATGCATAAGGTGCTAGCCTCGAGAAGGAAAAAAAAAGAATTAGAACACCAAGGAGGACATAATTCCTTGTACTAGTGCCCGGCTATCAAAGGGTTGAAATATTCAAAAGAGAATAACATAAAAGGATTTTGAGGGGGCTATCTATAGCCGACAGTGTTTAAGGCATGGGAAATGGCCACGTACGAAGCTTGTCATGCCCTATATTAGATAATAATCTCTCTCCGAGCTCTCTTTCCGCTCCGTCAAACGTAGGAATTAAAAGGACGTCTTTTGCGCAAGGAGCAATTCAGCACCATCATCACCATAAAAAAAAAGAAGCCCATGTCGTCGTCCCGTCTTGATCATCACTCCTTTTGGAAAGCTGTTGAAGTATAGGAAAACAATCCTATCCGTCTTTCTTTCTTTTTTTTTTTTCCTGTGTCATAAAATAGTGACCCATCTATTATTCATCCCTCAATACAATCGTACACAAACAATCAATAAATATATGGAGCATCGTCCGCGAATGTTAAAGTATTTAGCGCCCGATCCATAATTAACGAGGACCACAATAATTCACAAGGCTATTAGGTACTCGCACACACATACATACATATGTACATGTATATGCGTGCCACGCATTTATCTCCGTCCGTATGTACGGCCCGGCTCTATAAATGGGACAGTGCGTTCCAGCCATTTAAATTGGGCTACTCGTCGTGTGTATCAAGATATATGTATTTGTTGACCTAAATTAATTTTTTTTTACCTCCTCGGGAATTAGGACGGGCTAAAAGCACATAATAAGGGGTCCCCATTTCTTCATCAAAGGCTTTAAATACTCGTATATGTATAGCTCCAGGGAAAATATAGCTCCATTTTTTTTTTGCGAGGTATCCACAAATATTTTGTAGTGATGATGAAGATTAATTTCCAATTTTTTTTACACATGTATAGAGTCGGTGAGGAGAATGCGTTAATGTGGGCTTTCCATATATTCACCATTTCCAGTGCTTCCTCCCATTCTGCGGCGGTATACACGTGGCTAAAAATAGAAGGACACAAAAGGGAAGGGAAACCACGTCGTGGCAAATTAAGCGATAACGAAGAAATACACAACAACATATTTTAAGTAATGGCAAAAAAAAAAGACAAAGGAAAAAAGGGAGAAGAATGTGTTTTTTTTAAAGCCGAGAGAGAAAGGAACTCGTCCATTTTTTTGCACGTAGATTTTCTCCTATTTGAACTATTTATTCTCTCTTCTCTCAAGTGACACCAGATACTTTTATTCAGAGTTTTTAGCGCACTTTCCGTAAATAAAAAAGGTGCGTTTTCCCCCCTGCAAAACAAGTCCTGGCTGTCGCTTCCCTTGTTATTTCCATGAAAATATCAGGAGGCATGTCTGTATAGGAAGGCTGTTGTTATCCCTACAAAAAGGGGTGGAGACATCACAAAGTAGAGTCTGACGTTTGATTTAAATCGCATATATACCCACAGTTTGGGAAAAATGCTATTTTTTTGGGGGTTCGGGGCGGAGAAAATCAACGATTTCTGTGGTGCCACCGTTTCGGTGTTTTTCCCTTCGTAGGAGTGCAAGTCGTAGTTCATCTGTTTAGTTTACAGAGAGAGAGAGAGAGAGAAAGCTTTTGTCTCAGGAATTCCCCGACCATTTTTATCTGCAAAGACCAAAAGAAGGCAGACGGAGGAGTAGTAGTTGAGTAAAATAAAATAAAATAAAAAAAATGTATACACACACACATGAGGTGATAAACTCAAGTTGAATCCCGTCGTTTTTCATGTCGTTCTCTTGTCATCGTGCATGTCTCTCAAAGTGGTGCTGGGAGAGGCAGAGACAAAAAAGACACATCCCGTGTATAAAGGAAGGAATAGAGTGGAAATGAAGAAAAATGCAAGGTCTATAGAAAAAAAGGCATAGGTTGGAAAAAATTCCCCTTGTTTCCAACTCCATATATCCCTTTTTTTTGTTTCAATGCTAATGTGACGGTAGGCGAGCAGAGAGATTTGTATTATTATTATACCCTGTGAATGAGAGAGAGAGAGAGAGAGAGAGAAAGAGAGACAGAGCGAGAGAGAGAGAGTCACGTTGAGGAGTGCCAAAGTGCCATGGGAAGAGAACGGAATGAAGAGCCGGGCATTTAAAAGGTCGGCAATGATATACAACGAGTCTCACGGATCCTTCGAAATTAGAGGAATTAATTGAAGCGATGAACTGATTATAGAGCTGCGGTATGGTTTTTGCTTTTTCTCAACAATCTCCCTTCCCAACAAAAATTCCCTTCCCAAATTCTTCTTCTTCCCGACCGTCCCATTTTTTTTCTCTTCTTTTATTTCTAAACATCTTTTCCCATTGTGTCTTTCCCCTATTATTCTCCTCCTGTCGCAAGGTTCATCTTTCTCCTTTTTCCTCCCTCCTTTTGGCACTGCCAACTCTTTGACATTTGCATTGTTAAGGGTAAATCAAGCAGGACGGTGAGATTTTTTTAAACATTGCTACTCCTAAACTGCCATACAAAAGCGAGGTTCAACCTTGTATTCTTTTCACTGAAATAAATGGAGTCTCTCTCAAAAAAAAGGAGGAAAATAATAACAATAAGAGTCATAACATAAAGACAGAGAAGAAGAGAAAAGCTACTGGAAGTTCCAAATGACTTGTTCTGTTTGGTGGGCGAAGAGCCCTGTAATCTTGGAAGGAATCAGGGTGACGACTGCCTCTTGTTTCCCTCCACAATACACTCCTTACAATAATAATACCATCAATCCTCATAAATCCTTGCCACTGCATTGTCTTTACGAGTTCATCATCGTCATCCCAAAAATATCTCCTTCGCTTTTTACCCCTTTAAACCCTTTCATGCACCAGTCATCTCCGGGATTGACTCACCTTTTTTTTTTCTCTCTCACTATGAATGACTTCCTAAATTCCTCTCGCCAACCCTCTCAATTAGAGGGGATTTGTAAACAATACTAATTCATACCTTGCTCTTCTTAGGAAAATATGCTTCGAGTCAAGGCATTCAATAATTCCTTCGTCTTTTATCATAATAATATGTAATAATAAAGAACATAAGAAAATCACACCTGGAATTTTTAGGGGTCTTTTTTTCCAAACCTTCAAGCCATTTGGAAAGAGTTGAAACAATTTAGAATTCCTTAATGCCCAAATTGCTTGATTGTACGTGGGTTCCCATGACATTGGGATGCGAGGGGGTGAAAGGAAGGGTGAAAGGACCTACTTTTCGGGTGAAACAAGCCAGAGATGTCAGAAAGGAGTCAGAAATGTGGTCAGCCATGCGAAGCCACTCATTCCCCGAGATTGCCCCTCTTAATCGTAGTTCAGGGTAAGGTGAGGAGGCACAACTAATTCCATTTGAGCATGGCCCGTCTACCATTACCAGAGCACGTCATTTTCCTCGGAATTCTCCATTTTTATAAATATACTTTTGCTCCCGAAACACAAATGTATAATTACATAATGTGGAGCTGAGGAAAATATAAAAATAGAATATAAAATCCAGAAAGTAACTAATTACTACACTGAAACCGGGAAAATGTGCTGTGGGACAATTAATAACACTTCATGCTTCATTTCATAATTGTGTGCGAAGTGAAATTAGAATTCAAAAAATAGGAGGACCAAAATAGAAAAATAGAAAGAGAATATAAAATAGAGAATTAGAGAATCAGAATGGAGGAAAAGGGTTGGCTGTCAAATAGATTAATTTCCATGGACAATGCCGTTTAGAAGGGAGAGATAACATTGATGCGGAGACACGGAACCACACAAAAGCGGAAGACAAATCGTTATTTCGGGGGAACAAAGGCCTGTCTCCTTCCTCAGCGTCTCGGCAAGGGAAGCCGTGGACAGAAATGCCGAGGCGCGTCACGAGTGGGCGCTGAAGGGATTCTTTCTCCTCCACCAACCACCTTTTTTTCTTTCTCATAGAGAATCAACATGGGCACAGAATAACATGGAGCAGTCTCTAAATAGATGAAGATGAAGCTTAGCCCATTTTTTTGCTCTAGAACAATTTAAAAAAAATGGATACCGTGATTTCTTAAGGTGTCGAAAATAGCTCTTAAAAATTAATTTTGTGGGTTGATTTACACACGGTGATTGCCTTTGGAAGAAAGTCCTTGCCCCGTATTGAGTCTTATTTTCTCATGAAGCAACTCCAGATTCCTCGCCCAATACAATCTACGATAGAATGTGGGAGAGAGACTTTAAAAAAATATTTGTTGATCTATGAGTTCTGGCGGTCCAGAAATGCCTCTGTATATTAGATTTAATCCATCCGTGGGACATGCGGTTAAGTGTGGTGGAAATGAAAGATTGTGGGACGAGACAAGTGACTTGAGACTTTCATTTGTGGCACAGGAAAGGCTGGAGCCGGAATGGGAAAACAAAAGGAGTGGAACCATTTGTAAATTAACAATCTCCCTCATTACCCCATTGACCTCCCCATTTTTGTCAACAGACCCTCCGACGTTGCACGTAGTGCTAATAAATAATTTTTAATAGAGCCAGTTGACATGAGATTCTCTCCGTCTCTGCCAGATCCTTCCACAATGAGCTCCTGCTCGCTACAAAAAAAAATTATAATAAGCGTGAAAATAATAATAAAAATATTCCCCTCAGAAATTATGGGGATGCGAGTGGTGGGGAAATAAATCCATTATTATTCCCCGCCGGGTAAAAAAAAAAACCGGGTATTGGTTAATACATAAGCAAAAATATTCGAATATGTTTTGGAGCCCTCGTGAGTGAAATGCCGGGAGGAGCATTGTATTTAAGTTTCCTAAGTATTTTCGGTAAAGACGCGGGGATGAAGAAAAAACGGATCATAAAGTAGGGCAGAAATACTTGAGTCATGAATTATTGCACTTTTTTTTGTTTTCTCCCCCCCCCCGACATAATCCCTTAGACTTGAGGTTCAGTGAAGAAATCACAGTAAGTAAATATACATCAACTTTATCTATGTAGGTAAACCGTGTATTTAACTAGCACATTTATCCTTCCATAAATTTCCCCCGTGTGTGTATGAACTCTGTCTCTCTCTCTCTCTTGCTCTCTCTCTCACTCTCTCTCTCTCTATTTCTCTCTCTCTCGCTGTCTTGTCTTTCTCACTCTTTCTGTTAGCATCTTCACACATTATGCAAGAAGAGTCTGTTCCCTGTTGGGAAGCTTTCTCTGGCTCCTCCACCTTAAATGCTTGTCTAATGTTGAAAAGTGTAGTATGTAAGAAGCACTTGCTGGTGCTGTAGTAGCATTGAATTTCTAAGAATCTGTATCGACATCGACCTATATTTTGTAGCATGTTCCAAGAAAGAAAAAAAAACTACGGAGCGAGTGCCTTTTTGGTGGCAGGGAAATAGTGAGGGAAAATAGTCTTATGATTTTGATAAAATATCCGGCCTTTATAAAATGACGGTAGGAATAGAAGCGTGAAACAGGGATGACGTCAAGCTTTATCTCCCTCATGAAATCCCCTTTTCGTCCCAACATACCGGGATTTCCACTCACCTTGTCTACCAGAGGAACCTTCTCCCTTTGTCTCTTTCTTCCTTCCGAGTTTCTTTATACATTTCCCATTTATTTATTACGGATTTTTCTCGTTTTTTCATTCTCTACCGAAAGATTTCCCGCGGTTTCTTACGCTCCCAACATCTTTTTTATGCTTTCCTCAGCTAGAGTCCTCCGCTTCCTGTTTTCTTCAATTTCTCCTCTTTCCATTGAATTACTAGCTTTATTTTCTCTCTTTTCTTTTTATTAATTTATTTCTTTTGTCTTTCTCTCTTTTCTTTTTATTAATTTATTTATTTCTTGTGCCTTTCTCTCTTTTCTTTTTATTAATTTATTTATTTCTTGTGCCTTTCTCTCTTTTCTTCTTATTAATTTCTTTCTTTTGCCTTTCTCTATTTTCTTCTTATTAATTTCTTTCTTTTGCCTTTCTCTATTTTCTTCTTATTAATTTATTTATATTGCCTTTCTCTCCGTTTCTTTCTATCTCTATCCTTGCTATTGACTGTCTCTTTGTTCTACTGAATTTCTTGCTAATCTTTTGGTTGTCTTTTTAGCAGCTCTTCCTCTCTCTGTCTAACTTGTCTGTTTCTTTTCCCGTTTCTCCCGTTCGTCTCCCTTTCCATTGAATGTCTCTTTCTCTCTCTCTTCTCTCTCCAATCACAATGAATTCATTCTTCAATAGATTCTCTCTCTCTCTCTCTCTCTCTCTCTCGCATTATTATTAAGCGGGATATTATGATTACATTTCTCTCCGGCCCATTTTTGCTCACTTTTCCCCTTCTGTCCTCGTTCTCTGTTCTTTACCTACTTTCCAATATCTTTGTTTAGCTTGCATACCTCGTACTGCTTCTTTTTTCCCGTCCGTCTCTCGCACATAACCGGGAAATATGGAAAGCGTAAGGTCCATGCGTGTTCCATCGTTCCGTGTTATGTATAACGCAGGAAGGAATTATGATTGTGTGTGGGAAATCCGGGTACATGTGTTTCCCCTGGCTGTTCCCATACAACGTTTACCTTCTCTCATCTGTACAGTAAACACTGAGAGAGCAAATGCTTTCTACACATAAACTCAAACACATCCAGAGATGAGCTTACACGTGTGGTTAATTTCGGATTGGATCAGTCCGGAAGAAGAAAGGAAAGTACATACAAACACACACATTACACACACACTACGGGAGTGTTTTTACTTTTTTTTTTTTTGCACACACACACTGTAATAATAGTCAGTATGTAAACGTTAAAGTTTGAGCAACCTTTACCCTCCACAATTACGTTGCGTATCCCATTATGCGAGAGACTTATTCTTGGCAAATCCATATCAACTATTTCCCTTTACTCTCTCTCTCTCTCTTCCCCTCCGCCGCCTCCATTACATTTCCTCCCTCTGTCTCCCTCCCAAAAGCTCTCAAATCCTCTCTGTTATGATGATAATAGGGAAATCTTCTTACAGATGTATCCCTTTTGCAAATTATTATGACTATTTGCATTTTAAAAAAAATAGATAAAACACACGTCTGGAATCAAGAATGTCTGGGAAGGAATCACCACTGATTTACGAGGGCCAGAGGGAAGAAAGGGAGTCAGTGTGTTATGAAGGATTAGTCCACATTTTGATTAAGAAGAAGCCTTATGGTATTTTGATACCATTCCACCCTTGTCTAAGGCTATTGTACAAACAGTTTTTTTTTCACACTCATACCTCAAGAGAGTGAAGAAGGAGGGAAGGTTGAAAAATATGGGATGAGATGGGATTTTTTCCCCTTCCATTCTTCGCTTGAGGAGAATCACAGAATCACAGGAGAGAATAGAAGATGAGATGGAATGGGGATTTATTGAGATTTATCGCACAAGGTTCCCTCTCCGTCCACATTTTCATAACAATAATTAAAGGATCAACACATCGACAGCATGGATGCCTTTGGGAGCTTTCAGGGGGAAGGAGGCACACAGAGAGGGAGATGAGAGAAATGGGACGAAGGCCCAATTATATTTTTTTCCCTCTAATTTTAGCCCTTATAGTAAGTAAATTTTGGGAGTTTTTATTTTTTTTTATTTCATCTCAGTTGACTGGATAAGCAAGTACTCGCACTCCCTTTTTTCCTCTCCATTTCCCCTGCTTGTGCCCTACACAAAAAAATCTTTATTATCCTTACCCTTCAGCCTTGATTAAACATTGAAAAACTGAAATAGCCTTATTTTTTTACACATACAATTCTCCGTATACAAACTCTTTCCTTTTTTTTTGTTTAGATAGGGAATTGCTTCTACTAATACTATCTCTATTACTCCTACATCGACCGGCATCATTTTTACGGGGTTCCTTTTGGCGCTAATTCAATATTTTTTTCTCTGTCTCTCTTCCTTTCTCTCCCTTTCTTTCCCTCTTGCTCTCCCTTTCATTCTCTCTCGCTTTCTCTCTCTCGCTCTCTAACAGTGACTTACAACTGTTAATGTCTTCTTTGCTCCAGATACACCTCATTCTGCCTATCCTGAAGGTGTACTTTCCCCCTTGTACATAAGAATGCGTAGACTCTATCGAACCAATACTTTACGACTCTCTCCATTCGTCGTCGCTACAAACTATATTTTTTTCTCCTGCGACAACAATATAAAAGAGAGCTTTAAATAGTTTTTTTTTTGTCTGCGTCATTATTTTAAGTGGCTTTTTTGTTTTTTATTTGCTCTGTGCATGTGCATTATATGACTCGGATGTGCATGTAAAGGAGTTCAATATTATTGTCATTTTTTTCTTGTTTGTCACCCGAAGATGGGCGACAGTCCATACAATTACGTTGTCGCTCTCATAATAAACCCCGATGGAGCATCTAAAGAGCTCCGGGGAAGTGGCTTCAAATGGGATAATTCCGATTTGTTTTCATGCCTTTAATATCATTCCCTTCCCTTTCATCCATTCATTTATTGGCGTGTATTCTTCGCTAGTTTTAGTGCTCTCAAGAGCTCGGAAAAACGTTTTGGGACTGGGCCTTTGTTTATTTTTAGTAAATAAATAAACAACCTAACAGTCGAGTTCAAGCATATAACTATGTTTAGCATATCCAGCCAGCAATTATTTTCGGGCTGATGTGCCTATTTAAAATGAATTAAGCAAATTAGTGCCTCAAAATTGAGATTGTACCTTGTCCATTTAAGTGTTATTTTGTGCTCTTGCGTCAATCAATGAGTAGGTCCGTATCCATATACATATGTATATGTATTATATATATATATTATCTATATGTATTTTCATTGGGTCCTCCCAAATGCATTTTTCACGCAGAGCTCTTGCTGTCTGGCCAAGAAGGAGCGGAATGACATGGGATAATGTTGCAAGAGTGTGTGTGTCGTAGATAAAAAAAACCGAGAGTAATAAAATCTGCAAATGAAAGTCTCAAAGCGGTCGTAAAGACGTCAAAAAGTGAAACATGTGCATCAAAATGCGCGCCTGGATTCATCGAGTACATGAGAAAGGCCAAATAAATGGTAAATATCTTGTGTACTCGTTATTTTGATTTATAATTGATTTGTGAAAAAAAGCTCTCTCATTCAATCTTCACACCTCCCTCACTTCCGGATTGGTTAGGACGACGAGAAATCATTTTGCGAGGAATTGTGTAATTCCATCTTCAAAATCCCGTTATTAGCTTCTTAAAGGGTCAATCTGAAGGAGGGATTGTCACTCCTTAGAAGCTCACGGAGGTTTCACTGCTAATGTGTAGCTTTTCAAGAAGAAGTGAGAGACTATTTTCGAGGAGCTATAAAAAAAAGGGAGACTAAAACAGAGAGGAAATTTCAGGGAATGTGACAACAGATTGCATTTCCTGGGAATTCTATTCATATCCTGCTGTTTCAATTCTTTGTTATTTCCCTTTTAATTCGGGTGACAAAAATCCCAAGGAGGGAATGGAGGAGGAAGGAGCATATGTTCACGTTTCTTTTAATTTTACTGACAATAAAATCTTGATTTGTCGTCCCAGTCGAGGATATATAGACATGAGAGCTCTGAGGAAAGAATGTTCCTCAGGAGGAGCATTGGAAGCTCTGTGTAAATAAACTCAACAAGACTCTTTCATTCTCTCAGAGCACGGAATCCTTTGCTTTCTCTAGTCTTTTTTTTTTCTCCTCAAAAAATCTTACAATGTTTCCCTCTTGAAATTCATTCCATACTTTTAGCCTTTTAACCCCTCAAAGAAATGGTGCTGCCTCCGTCCTTTTACCAGCTCCTCATTTGTCTCCTTAACCAAGTGACATGTACTACCTGTTGGGATTTTGCTCCTCTTGGTCCTTGTGACTCTTTTTTTGGTACACGGAAAGGAAACAGTAAAAAAGATCTACCACGATTTATCCCTCGTAAAAAAAATGCCTGGCCAAACTCCTGTTCCTCTTGAGAGAATTGGTGACAAGGGAAAAATTGAGATTTTTCACTCAAAAATATTTGTTGTGAGATTGTTCCTTGGGAATCTTTTGATGCTCCTGACGGATCGGTGCTGTCTGTCATTGCATTTCACTAATAATAGCTCCCCACACAAGTGGAGCATTTTTTTCCACACATTTATTGTGTTGAGGAAAAGAATTGGACAGGGAGAGAAAGGAAGAAGTTGAGGAGGAAATCCTTTTTTTTTTTCAAATGATTTCCCCTTTTTCTCTCGTCTCCTCAATTCTCCCTTTTCATCTTCCCTTCTGTCTCCTCACCTCTTTTTCCTCCCCGATTCACAAAGATTACAAGGCTTGGCGATGAACCAAAACGCATTATTTTTTTCTACGTTTCAACAAAAAAGAATAAAAAACGTTTATCATGACTTCATAAGTCATATGCATATGAGTGAGATGTGTGTTTTCACGGGGGGAGAAATGTGTAGAGTAAGGATAAGCATAAGGATGAGTCCATGTGCCTTCCTATGATGGGATGATATGGAAAAGTGGAAGCACCCACCAATTCCGGCGGCTTCGCCCATAAGAAATACGCTTTGCATGGGACGTTACACCCTGCAGGAGTGACAACACACATGGGACGTTTACCTACATATGTAAAGCTCTAATAGATGTATCTACATGCCAAGAAGCAATTATGGAATGTGGGCAACTTTGTCCGCCTTCCTCACCCAAACTACTTACGTCTCTATTGATCTATCTTTTCCCCCGGAATTATTTACACTATACTTCCAACTTTCACTTGAAATAAACTTGACTGGCAAATAAACAGCACTTGGATGGGCGTTGTGGGGGGAAATGTGAACAGCCCAGGAACCTGTGTACAAATGTCTACACTTTCCATTTCCATAAAGCTTTACTCCCATCCCTCCAATGGCCGCTATTCAAAGAAGCAAAATATTTATGGAAAGGGAAAAAACTGGAATTTTACTATTAAAACCATTGCACTTATCCTTCTTTTCATATTGCTAAAGAGAGAGAGAGACGAAGTGCTGGTAATGATTTTAGCCTTGCATTTTGATATGCACTGCAATACACCGGAACAAAGATTGGAAGTATTTTAAATGTGGAAGGAGAGAAAAAAAAAGTGACGTGACAGCTCTTTTTTTTTGTGCTGGGGAAAAGTAATATTAATTATTGGTGAAAACTGCACTACAAGTCAAGGTTGAACTTGAAGGGAAATAAAGAGCCCACGCATCGATATTACACATATCCACATCGAGTGGGTGGCTAGTTGCACTTTTTTGTCCTCCTTTCTCGTCTGAAATGATAAGTTTTTTGCCCTCCATCCTCCCCACGATCTGTCCGGTAAAAAAGCACTGTCAAAAAAATCTGTACTCATAAATACTTTCCCACGTTTCTACATCGTCTGGCTGACTGAGCTAAAATAAAATGTGGATTATCTGTCGTGATTTAGAGAACAAGTTCCATTTTTAATAATAGCGGGGAAAGTCCACAAATAGAAAAGGCTTGTCTGCATGTGCAAGATTATGGGAGATTCTCCACATATGGATGAACCAAAATTGCATCGAAATAAAAATTGCATCTCATACAAGATTCTGTCTCCATTGTCACAATTCATGAGTGTATTTTCCCCAGGATAAATTGAAAATTGCTGGTACTCCTAACAAACTTTCAAAGTAAGTGCGTCATTCTTCCCAACAAAAAAAATCGGATGGGAAACGTGTTTTATTGTATTTTTTATCTCAGCTTCTACCATCTTCTTATTAGAAAAGGCTAGAAAAAAGACGGAAGAAAGTGTAAAAAGCTCTCTGGAAATACAAACTACAGCCAGTCATCTGCTGTGTATTTTCAGATCGTAAATAAGAGGGAAAAAGTTTTTTTTGTGCATCATAGGAAATCGGAAATAAACATTTTACCTCATCTTACTCCGTCCTCCCCTACCTTTTAGGCGGGGCTCGGGAAGAGATCGCACTCCAAAGGGCTGAATAAAAAAAAAGCGTAATCCTCACAAAGTGTCAAATTTCGAGAGGGAAATCATCTATTTGTGCAGGAAGCAGTTCACGTACCCTCCTTCCGCTTCCCATATCTATAGACATGCATATGGACCAGCTGCAATGCCATTCAAATGAGATTCGCACATCCTCCTCCTTAGATCTCCCAAGAAAAAAAACATCTTAAAAAGGGCGAGCAAATCCTCCCTTCTTTACAAGTAAATCACGTCTACAAAGCATTTCCCAGGATTGCAAAGGGAGAGAGAGAGAGAAGGGAAACTGAGATGATTTATGGGGCGATTGGAGGAGGATGAAAAACTAGCCAGTAATATTCCCAAAATTGCTCCAGTTAATCTTGTGAGATTATCCCGAGCCTTTTATGAACCATTCAAGTGAGAGTCAACGTTACGGGGGATTTGTCAAAGCTCGTAAATTTACTTTCACTCCTCATTTTTTTGTTCTGGAAAAAGGGGGAAATGGTGCTTACGAAAAATAAATTGAATAAGTGCTAAAGGGTTGACTGGTGTATTTAGTAATTATATGATGAAAATGTTGGAATGTGGAAGGATTTGGCTAATTTGGCTATTTTTGCGTGGTTTGTCCAGGCGATTTTATTCTACATTCCGCGGTGGCTTTGGAAGAATTGGGAGGGAGGGAAGATACAGGCCCTCATGATGGATCTGGATGTGGGGATTTGTCCGGAGATGGAGAAGAAGCAGAAGAAGAAGCTCCTGGTCGACTACCTCCACGAGAATCTCAAACATCACAATTGGTGGGCCTACCGCTACTTCTTCTGTGAGGTCCTCGCCCTAGGAAATGTCATCGGTAAGCAGGGCCATCCAAACTCATTAATTACTCACTAATTGCTCGCTAATTCTTAACTAAACCAAGATTTTCAAAACAATTCATAACGATCCAAGTGTCTCCGAATTATTTTCATGTGCAACCGAAAATGTTTCCAGGCAAACGTCCGTTCACAAATCAAACGGCAATTTTGCGGATATCAAAATTGTTTTAAATCCAACATTTTTTAGTTGTCGAAATGACACCAAAAAAAGGTCGGAGATTGCAGGCATGTCTTTAAATACTAAAAATCATATTTATAGATGCAGAATTCTGTACAAATTCTGTAAAAAAAATGCTCGATTCACGGGTGACCACATTACATTTAAGCTTAAGTTATGCGTATGTAAGTCAAGCTTGCAAGCCAAGTTCCGCCAGGCTTAAAACTAAAATTAGTATTATTAGGAATATTAGGAATCATTAAAAATTAGGAATATTAGGAATCATTAAAAATTAGGAATTAATTATTAAATTTTAGGATTATTAAATTAAATTAAACAAGTTATTAAAAATTAGGAATATCAGGAATATCGTCAGGTATTATTATAATTATTAGGAATTATTAAAAATTATTAGTCAATAGTCAATATTGTGGTCAGGTTCCGAAGAAAATCTCACGTTCCTGTTTCTTGAAATGACGAAATTTAACCAAACACAATCAAAATGCACAATTTCGCACAGAATTTATTGAACAATACCAAAAACATTTTTTCTTCCGTGTACATCCGTATTCGTGTGAGCTGCTGCTTCTACGGATAATTGGCCGAGATCAATTTGTAGTCACAGTTACAGCAGCCATTTGAAGTATTTTGTTCATGAAAATAGGGATTTATTTGTATTCGGGAAGGTCTGTTAATAATCCCAACGGGTGCATAATACAATCTATGTGGCCAAAGGATTGCAAGACGTTTCGCACTCGCACTATTTGGACATGTAACATAATTTGGACACTTGCAATATTTGGACATGTAATCAGAATCATGACAGTGTACAAATCTTTAAGGTCGTCATTCCAGTTGCTTTTTTGGGTAGCAAATTCGGTAGTTTTAGCTTCTATACAACCAATTAAAGAAGTCGGCCAAACGTCACAAAATAAAAGGGATGACGCTAGGAAAACAAGGGATGAAAGTCATTATGACGCCGGAAAAAAACTTTTCCCCCAATTCCCCAACATCTCCATTAACCCAGCTTCGCACAGTATGAATATTGCCCAAAAAAAAAGGATTGTCGTCCTTTTTTTTATAGTCCGTCATGAGTTAACAAAGCAAAAAAAAAAAGATGTTCTCATCCACACCTACACAATAATTTAATATTGCTCCGAGTGCCCCAGGACGTAGTGAGGGAATATGATAATAATAGTAACGGAATCCTCGGCATCCCATGGTCTCCATTTTTTGTGTAAAGGCACAAGTCAGACGGCGGGGGCGGGGGAGGGGAAAGAACCGGAATCTTAATATGGTAACAAGGAGAATATAATACAATTTATTTTTATTATTTCCTCCCATTATTATGCAATGATGGTAACGTAATCATGCTCGCCGTATGCAAAACAGTAACTCTCTCAAGGGAAAAGGCATGACAAGGAGCATGTTTAGTGTATGAGAAGAGGGAAACGTCCATGGAAAAAAAAGTGGCCCACAAGCAGGCTCCTTTCCGGTTGTCACACTTTTTTTTTTTGTCTTTGTACACATTTTAAATGTAATCAAAAACAATAATTCACCTTAATAGCCCTCAAAAATGACACACACCTACACTTTAGCTGGAAATAATTAAAAAAAATAAGCATGGCAATTACGCAATTATTACGAGGAAAAGATGCACGCAATTGTCTTTTTGTTCTCCATTTGTGACACTTCCCTTTGGAAACAAAGCAAAAGAAACCAAGAAGTGGATGGAATGCACCGTCCGTTTTTTCTTTTATTTCCTTGAAACACAAAGTGCATGTTGAATGGCAGGAATATAGCAGGGGGAAAGGGCTAAATGAGAGCACCGGGAACGGAAGTCTAATGACTGTTTACCCCTGACAATTTAATGAAATAATATGCCATTTCTATACTACGGCACATGTCCTACATAATACTGTAATGTAGAGGCTTCCCAAAAGGTCAATGTGACAGTGGGAGGCATTGCATTCATTATTATTTCTAAATTACATAAAAATAATAGTAATAAACCATTTTTCACCGCAGCCCACAACGTCACATGTAAAAAGGCTTGTAAAAGTCCCGAGATCGTGCTCAGGGATAAGGTCTATTTACCTTGTTAACATTTCCTCCGTACTATTCTTATTTATTATATAAAATGCATCATAAAGATAATCGCTCTGTAGTGTATTTCTAAAAAAAAGCATTTGTGGGGAAAATGGAGGAGGAGATGCCATTGTATAATATGTGACCGACATCTTCCCCCAGAATCTCTTTTGTACACATCCGAGTGCTCCCAATGATTGTTCCAAGCACACCGTTCTTCTGGTAGCTCTAAATTCAATTTTTTTCCTCCCACACAACACTATTTTTTTCCATATGAGCTCCCACAGACCTTTTTTTGTCCTTTTCTCAGTTTCTTTGAAGAAGAAGAGAGATCTTTTTTTTTCTTCCTCACTTTTTTATGAAAACGTCCACCAAAATGTAGGGCCGGAAATCATAAAGTGTGGAGATTCAGTTACATCATCATTTTGGTTGAGAGAGACGCATGTAATACAATTTGTACGTGCTCACATCCACTGGGGAGAAGGAGTTGTGTTTTTTTCTAAATTGTTTTAGCCGGATTTGAAGTCCGGATGACACAGAGGGAGAGCGTATTAAAAGGGTGTGAGAGATGAGAAGTGTAATAAATGTGACAATTGGACAATGACTTCCGAACGGTGCATCTCTTTCTCTCTCTCTCTCTCTCTCCTTCTCTCGCTCTCCGTCTCCAAAAACCTTTTCTCTCTCTTCCTTCTTAGTTCCTCTCAAGACTTTTTTTTTGGTATTCACACAAGTTTAGTTAAAAAGGCTCTTTCATTTCAATAAAATGGAGCCCATTGCCATGTATTAATTCTGCCTCTGTGCCATGGTCCTGCTGGGAGGGGGAGGAGGACATCTCCTCGGAGTGTGAGAGATCACCTCCCTCCTGCCTGCCACTTTGTTCTCTTCCTTTTGCATCTTGCCCCGTTTCCATGGCATCCTCCATATGTACATATACAGATGTATAATTATGTACAAATGTACACCCAGAGACACGCAGAGCTGAGAGGTCCTCTTTTTGCCCAAAGAACTCTGCCGTATGTATACGTGAGGTGGAGGAGAATAAAAAATGTGTGCGATCGTGTTCACACACTCCCATGTCTTCCCCTCACAGACATTGAGAGAGATACATTTATAAACAAAAAAAAAACATAACGGAGCTTTGTCATAAAAAAAAGCCCTTGGGAATTACGTACTGGTCATGCTGTGGGAGTCTATAGGCAAATCGTGTTATACATCTCGCCTTTTTTTTTTCTCTTCAAAGGAAATTCCTGTACATTTCCACACCATGGAGGAGTCGTATCAGAAAATTTTTTTTCAGTATTTTTTTCAAGTATTGTTTTAAAGTATTTTTTAGGGGAGTTTTTTGTTGCATTTGTCGTTTCCCGGATTGAAAGACAAGGTAAAATCAATGATGGGGGAAGGACAGGTAGGGAAATGAGATTTAAGGAATCACTGGCCCTGCTTTAACGACTCATAAGTTAGAAGAGGAAGGATATTGATTTTGAGGGTAGAATTGATTGGGATGGATGTGAACCGATGTGCCTATTTAAATGAGTGTGTAGTCAAGGGGCTGTACACATTGTGACGTTTGTCATGGTTTGTGGCGGAGATTGGCACTTTGGCAGGCTGTAATTACTTTGTCAACAACGGATTAATACCGTGCTGAGTCCTGGTTGTGAGGGCTATCATTTGCAAGAAGATAGCCTTTCCCGCTGATTTTCAAACTGATACTCGTCCAAGTGTCAATGCAGCTCCCATTGCTTTTGGTTTTTTTTCCCTCCGAAAAAAACCAGCGGTGATGACCCAAGGAATTCAGGGCGCGATAATTGGGGAAGGTTATTTCATCGGCTACTTTGACGGAACGAGGTCACACTAAAAGCGGAGAATCGAATCGAATTGTCCTTGTTTACACAGTTTATGCTATCAATTGACGGGTTTTTATATCTGGCTCCAATTGATGACTTTTTAGGTTGAAATGAAAGCCGGAATCATTTAAACTCATTGCGCCCCTCTCAGCAATAAAGTGGGTGTGGATGACGCCAGTAACGGCTTCAACCCAGTTTGATTTCATAATTTTCATTTCCAACCATCCCTGTCGTTGCAATTTGTAATTCAAGTCAAAGCACTGCGTTTGGCTTGAACCAGAATGGTTAAGTTAGATTCAGCCTTATTTTGATTTGATTTCAAAGGCCCAACGAAAATCCCTGGATTTTTTCCAAAACAGACATTTTGTACCTTCACGCATGCTTTCCATTGCAAAGTATACATTACACACATAGATACTGGTGTAAAAATTCTATTGTTTTCAAACCCCGTGGTTTAATGATTCGAAAAAGAAGTAGTTTGATTTGGTACGGTTGGAAAGGAGTTAAATCAAGTTAAATCTGAAATGTAATTCCATCATTAGCATGCACGTGCACAAATATAAATCCCGGTGGCATTTTATATTCATATGGCACACATACATACATATACATATTATATAAGCGATATAATTTTTAAGCAAAAGCCGTAGAATTGGATTGACAAAGTTATATGTATCTATCGAAAAAAAACAGCTGAAAAATTTTTGAGACACAGGACGCGAGGAAATTCTGTAGAAATCCCTGGACAGGATGAACACAAAGTACACAAAATATTGATTGATTATTGTGTAATTGGGATTAGAATGAGTAATTTAATGTGACTCAAAAGTGGTGGGTGCAATAGATACACGTTCTCCTTTACATTAAAATATGAAGTTAAAACATTTTCATATCAGACAGTGCTTAGAATGATTGACTCTAACCTTAATTTAAGGGACTTAAATCTGTATAATTACATCTGCATATGCTTAGCTGATTCGCCTAATTGTGAATACATTGGTTTGAATTGGATTGGATTGAATTGAATGGGATCGAATCGGAATTAAATTGAATGAGATCGAATTGAATTGG
>JAQGBT010001711.1:0-29420 GCA_034698585.1 Disparrhopalites patrizii | reverse complement strand
CATAATACATTATTATACAGATTATGTACGCGACTAAACACAAACATCTAAATTCAATATTAATAAAACTACATACTGTTATTAATAACATAAGCAAGTCGATCCCGACAGCATGGCAACGGCATCACTCGTCAGTATCCGCAACACCGAGAAAACTAAGAACATTAATATTGTCGGGAAAATTTATTCTAATCCGCAAGCTGAATCTGCAAATCGAAATTTCGAATCTACGTGCAGGATCTGGTCAACGGTTTCAGTGATAATTTTTCGTTTATTGACGCCACATACATTTCTATAGGGTTGACAGTTATACAGTAGAGCCCATGCCCGAATCTGTAAATACTGGGACAGACAGGTTGCCCATCGCAGAAGTAATATCGTAAGATTGCATGGGCGAAATTGATTTTAAAAACACAAACATCTCTTGTAATTGAATACCTTCCCAGTTGTGACTTCGATTATGACGATTACGCCAGCACTTACATAAGTTTATGATTCGAATTTATTAGCAATTCAATTCGTACTGCTGTATTAGGCAGGACAGAAGCCGTCGTCTGTGTTGTGCTACACAAATATTGATTTAAATTTGAAGCATAGAGTAGATACATAAAATTTACTTGCGTAAGCAAAGAAATTGAATTGAACTCATTTCTCATACTGTAATCATCGTGCGGAATTAAATTTGCATGCTACCAGATTGGACGATGTAAAGAGAAAGGTTTGGTGATGTAAATGTTGTATACACGATCTCTGATGTAGGACACATCTGTGCTTCAGGAGGTGTGGCGAGCCCAAACAAATTTTTTCTCATCCTATGACAATGTGTCGCATGCGTTGGATAAAACATGTACTGCACATGAATAGCAAAAGACAGAAGACGCGCAAAGCACCAAAATTAAAATGCATAAAATTAAATAGTTTAATTTTTGAGCCAGATGTACGGTGTATCAGTAATTTTAAAGGCTGCGATAAACTATTTTAACTCCGTCCCAAGAACGACGTTGGAAGTGGAACACCAGTTTCATACAGTTTGTAATTTGCAAAGTATGCGCTGGTTTTTTTCCCACTGCGATGTTACATTATACTTGTACAGTGTTTCCCACACGTTTAGAGATTACCTTGCTCCCGATTTATAGCTGACTCGCCAGGAAACTCTGCTGTATAATTTGCAATCGTATATATGGCTTTGCAAGGAAATTTATTTATTTATTGCAACAACATTCATCATCGCAAAAATACTACCCTTTTTTCCCCGAGTCCAAAAATCCGGATTACATATTGCGGTCTGGGAAAATAAACGAGCAATTTCCACAATAAAATGGAAGATTGATTTTACTTTTGACTGTTTTAAGTCTATAAAAGGTCAACAACTGTAAGTTCAGTTGCCTCTCATCAATTTTAGCCAGAGCGTCGGAATTTGATAATACTATGACCCTTGAAGAAATTTAGGGGGACATTTTGAATCATATTCAACGAAAACAAAAAGCACTTTAGAGGGTGACATTTCCCTACGTTCGATTCCATTTAAGAAACACCGGAGGACATGTCCTGTAAAGTTTCCACTGAATTTTGGTGGCCGAGGTTTGTAGGTTTTCAGGTTTCAAAATTGTCCTTGGAATCTCGAAAATACTCCAAAATGTTTGGAAGATCATATTAAGTTTCATCAAAATCGGACTCCTGCAACAAAGTAATTAGAGGCGACTGGCCTTACAGTTTTGACATTTTATAGATTCAAAACGGTCTAAACAACAGCGTATGTAATTCGCAAAGCATTACCATTAACGTAACTTCATAGCAGTGTACAGCATGTATTGGGAACTTTCATCCTTTTGCTTTGGCGTTGTCCATTCGGACAACATGTGGTTTATACATAATATTATAGAAAAGTATACAAAATATGTGTATAGCTTCTATGTGTATTTAGCAGTAAATTTGGAGGAAAAGTGGTTCTTAACCCTTTCTATAATATCACAATTGTTTTGTCGGGATGGAAAAGATCTTTGATACCCGAAAGATAACTTACGTTTGAGTTTATTTCAAACGATGTTACCTCCAATTTTGTACAACTTCTGCACACGTGGCACTTAAGTCTAACCACCGGAAATAGCAAACAACTATATTAAACGTGTTGGCCCAAATCTCAGTCAGTACAAGTAGCAGATACGTCCGTTTTTTGCAGTAAATGTATTTGCCTTTTCGAATAGGAAAGTGTACCCTGTAGCAGCACTTGCTAAAATTTCTCATATAGTTGGGCGCGAAAACGTTTTCTACGTTCATCATGTCCATCATTGCAAAATTAAAGCAAAATTGGTACGAGAGTAGATCAAATAGTGCCTATTTCCTCTGCCTCCCTCTCTGTCTCAAGATGCCTACGTTATTGCGGGTGGTCCCGTTTGAATTTTCCATGGCGGACTTCACCCTTTCTCGGGCATGCAAATGGAAGCGGGTGTCATACTGGACATTTGCCCTCACGGGTTATTTCCGATTGTTGATCCTCTACAATGCAGCCGTTCGAATCAACATGGATTACTGGGGCAGCAACGATCCGGATGTATTGCATCACATGCATTGTCTCATGAGCATCATTGCATCCTTGGTGGCAACCTTTTGGAGCTTCATAAATATCCCATATATGGTGCGAGTGCCGGAGGAGATCATCGCCTCAAGATCAATTCAAGCTTTGGATAGATGGGCAGGAGGTAATTGCTTTTTTGGTGCTACACAAATTTTCATTCCCAACAAAAGTATACGCAGTCTCTCTATAACAACATGCATCGGGAGGAATAATAATGTTGTTATAGAGAAATTTTCTTACACAGAACATGACTCATTATGAAACAGATTGGTACTAAAGTACAAAAATCCCATTTTAAGTAATTGCATGTGTTTTATAGCAAATACTGTCGACTCTCTCTATAACAGGCCTCCATGTAACGGCCTCCATATATATAATACATATATTTCGCACTATAAACGGTGCCCACAAATCCGCCCGAGAGATTTGCTATGTTAAATACTCTATCTATAACGGCTTTCTCGCTTATACAGTTTTTTCTCCGTAACGGGAAAGTTTTGAATCCCCCTCCATTCAGCCTCTCTTCCTATGACGGTTTTAGGCCACGCCTTCGCATACTCCTCTCTCTACAACGGGTTTTCTTTAATTTTGAATCCCCCGCCGTTTAGCCTTCTTCTCTTACAACCTTTTTAGGGACACATTTCGCATATTTCTCTCCCTATACTGGTTTTTGTTTAATTTTGAATCCCCTGCCATTAAATATTTTTCTCTATACCGATTTTGTATTATTCCCTATTCAGGTTATTCTCTATAACGGTTAAATGTGGGTGATTTTTGCTACACCGTTATAGAGAGAGTTGACTGACACAGATATCTATTTGAAACTTGATGATTTGGCTCCAGCGCGGTGTTTAGTTTCACCATTTTGCCCGCTCAAAGCATGAATTTTGTTAAAGAGAACTTTGTGCTGGTGCATTATATCGTGAAGGGCGGGGAAAAATATATTGTTACAGGGAAAGTTTGTTATAGAAATATCGTTATATAGAACAAGTTCATAATGTATGTATACATGCTACGGGGGAATGACAACTCGTGTGTAGGGAAAATATGGCTATAATAAATAAACACTTGTTATAAAGGCTTGTTAGAGACTTCAATGCACATTATATGATTCACATTATCATTATAATGAAGTAAAGATTTGTTAAAGTTTGCTATGTAAGTGTGGAGCTAAATTTCATTGCAAAACAATGACAAACAGGATGCTTACAGCAAATGGGTCAAAATGTTTCTTCGTATATGGTAATGCATGGTTTCCGCGGGCGATTACAACAATGAAAAACTTTAAATTGTATTTTTGCGATTTTCGCCCATAGGATTTCTCATGCAAGCAAAGTCTGCGCTGGAAAGTGTGACAAGGAAAAGCAAATTTTTTACCGTCCTAGCCTGGTGTCTCGCATCCTTCGGAAATGCTTTTGCCTTGTTCTGGATTTCCGTCCAGCGGATCTTGTATCCTAACACGGAGCTACTCCTACCTTTTGCATTTTATAATGCCAGGGAGGAATGTTCCTCCGACGTCCTTTGGAATCTCCTGCTCCTGATTGATTATTGCTACATTGGCATGGGCGCCCACGCCATCCTGTTTGGGGTCGTTTACGCCGCTATCCTTCTTTATCTCCTTCGCATAGTTCTGGAAGGGTTAAAGTATATATGTCAAAATTGTGTAGCATCCTTTACAATTTAAACATGAAAACGCAAACATCTAAATTCGTAAGTTTTAACCACTTCATTATTTTTAGGACTAAATTAAATACTCCCTACCAATGGATGACATCCTGGCGGATGTACCGGGCATGCCAGCTCCTCATGGGCTTGGCTAACGCCATCTTGAATCCGTACGCTGCACCTTGTATTTACGCTCAAATCTTGGTGATAATCGTATTTTGCACCATCTCCATGATAAAGGCAGCCTCAATCGTGTCGGTGTATCCTCACTATTTCTTTTTGGCGTTTTGCCTATACGGCTTTGCCGTCTTGGGTGCCCTTCAAATCTTGGCTATGTGTGGGCACTTGATGAAATTATCCGAGGAATTTTTAGCTGATGCAAGGACGGAGTTTCGCAGAATGAAAGTGCGACGACTTTCACTTCGGAAAGGCTGTAGGGATTTCAGCCGCATAAGTCCCTGCACGATTAGCGCTAAGCTCATTGCCATGCAAATTTCCAGCCTCTTTTTCATCGATGGAAGTACGGTGGTTAATCTTCTGGAATCAATTGTGTCCAACACTGTTTCTGGATTGCTCATGATGTAACTTTGTTGCAAAGTGAAAGTATGGGATGTGTGTCCTTTTCTTGTAGCTCGGATTAATATTAGGTTAAAATCATCACTGCCGGAAATTATACGCAAATGTATTTCCCTTACTCAAGTTGAGACGTGAATTTTCCTAATTATAAAAGGGAATGCAGCTTAACAAACATTCAGATTCATCTGTGCACGCAAATTGCAAAATTGTTTGGTGTACGAGCAAACTAAAGTTAAATGAAGTTGGAATTAGAATCTGGTTGATTTAATCCGAAATCGCATTATTTTATCACGGGCCTAAATCTGGGAAGGTCACTCGCTAAGTCTTAAACTCTAAATTAGTATTTTGTGGACAGAATAATTTGTCACTAATGAATAAATTTAGTCACGATAAAACGGGTCTCGTTGAAATTACTTTAATAACACAATAAAATTTACAGTGTTCAGGCATATCCAAATCCAAAGTGTAATTGATTTCAGAGGTTTCCACAATGTTATGTCGTGCTTATATATATACGAATGTTATGTGATGCATATATGAAATAATGTTGCATATAGCCACTATAATCATTTATGCCAATTTTTCTCCCAGTCGGTTCTATAATACAAGCTGTAGCGTAATACCGCAAACTGCGAACAAAGGAAAGGGAAGCTCGGCGAATTATAATTTAATATGGTAATGGCATAATCCACTCATATTCGGCTAGGGCCAACCGACAGCCACATTCTGAATCAATTTACATGTGTTCAAAAATGTGTGCAGGTTACATTACAACTTCACTGTGCAAACTGCAAACCAACCCGTAAATTATAGATAGAATTTTGAATCGTTTGCATAACGGCACATAATTTATGTTCGGAGTACGTAGACCATTTCTTCAAACGGCTAGACTGCACTGGAATTTCGCCAAAATGTTTAACCGCTATCGACCACAATTTCATATGCATAAAACCATGTACGTAACTGCATAATCACCGGAAATGGCGAAATTTTGAACGGGATTGCTCTCAACCTCGGCGAGGAACAACCATTTTTCTTTATATTTTTCCTTTATCCCCCTACGTAATCGCATGGATTTTCTCGAATGAACATTACCGTTGCAAACTTAGCACGCGCCATTACGAATAAAAGTTAACAGAACAGTTGCGGAGACTTCCATGCTGACATTCCCCATGATTTTATTGAAAGATTTCCAAATTGAAAGAAGTAAAAAACTAAAAAATTAAAATTAAAAAAGTAAAATCAGCTAAAACGAAAATTCTTCAGTGGAGAGAACTCGAGTGACAATGACTTCTTCGTTCATCACGCCCTTAACCACGCTGGTTGATTTGCTATTCAAGGGGCAACAAAACAGCGCATATTTCCTATTTCTCCCTCTCTCCCTCAAGATTCCCACACTCCTCGGGGCAGTCCCTTTCGAATTCTCTGTGGATAACTACACAATTCGTCGTGCGTGCAAATGGAAGGAAAATTTGTACTGGTTCTACTGCGTCAGTTGCTACATACGCGTGGGCTGCCTCTATGCGGCAGTCATTGACATAAACAGGGAGTTTATGGCGACAAAGAAGCCCGAATTGATGCAGTGCATGCATTGCATGGCAAGCTTCATCACCGCTATACTTGGCACAGTGTGGTCCTTCATTAACATTCCGTACATGATCCGAATCCCTGAGGAAATCATCACAACCCGGTCCATTCTGGCGATGGATCGTTGGGCAGGAGGTGATGCTTGTATATTTCATTAAAAAATAGTATCAACGGCCATCCGCATACGGCTTTAGCATCCAAATTTGAGATTCGTCTTAAAAACAATTTAACATTGGAAAAGACATTCACACAAATTTACGAGACACGATGTGTACATACATGTTTTATAAACGTTTGTCAAAGTGAAACAGAAACCAGGTATATTGGCAGCAACAATCATATTAGGGTATACTAGCAATGCAAATTAAGCCTAAAAAAATCAAATCTGCCATTTTACTGCAGATAGTATGTAAAATTACAACAACAATATACAAAAAACATATATGCAGTAGAAGCAATGTAAATTTGAAGTAGCAACAATGCAAATTTGCATTGGCAACGATGTCAATTTGTAGCAGCATATTTACAGCCGCTTTATACAGTGGAGTCTCTCTATAACAAATCTCTTTATAACAACATTTCTCTGTAACGACATTATTAGGGACAACCACATTATGGTTTATTTTTTCAAAAATTTTGGCTAGCGCACGCAAAAATTACGTTTTTGAAAACAAATTTAGTGTGGGCATGCAAATGCAGGACGTCGCAAATTTTGAACTTGGCGACAAAATTTTGACTGTCTTAAAATTTTAAAAAAATGTAATTTTATAATTTGAAAGTAAAAATTTTGAATTATTTTTAAAAAAATCTTCATAACATTTTGTTTCTGAAAAAAGTTTGTTTTTTGAAAAAACTAAAATTTTGTCGAAAAATAAAGCATAATGTGGTTGTCCCTAAACATTATGTTTCCAGTCCCTCGTACATGTCAGGTGCATATTTAATGTTCTATATAACAACATTTCCCTGTAATATTTTTCGCCCTTCCCTTCAGAGTTGTTATATAGAGACTGCACGTACAGTGCAAATTTGCAGTACCGACATTGCCCGTTTGCCGCAGCAACAAGGTGCTATTTAACTTCATAATTTGCAACGGCAACAATGCAAATCTGCAAACATAAAAACGCACAACATCAATACATGCAAACGGAAGCATCTAAAGTTTTAATCAATGATGGTTTGCCATAGAGTCAATGTAAAATTGTAATAGTATATATAGGTATGAAAATTTGCAATAGCAACCATGCCAATTTGCAAGAGAAATAATGCTTAATATTAGCAGCAATCGTTTTAGTTTGGAGCTAAGTAGATTGTTATAGTTATGCTAGCAACAATATATGTGTACAACAAAAATTTAACTAATAAAATTTCAATCTATATTTTAGGCTACCTAATGCAAGAAGAGTCTGCACTAAAACATTACACGAGAACGACCCCTTACTTCGGCATATTTGCCTTCTTCTGCGCGATCTTTTGCAGTTGCTTCAGCATATTTTGGATTGTAGCCCAGCGATTAGTATATCCAAACACGGAGATCCTTCTGCCGTTTCTTTTCTATAAATCCCGGGACGAATGCTCATCCGACCTCCTCTGGAATGCCCTTCTCTTCGTGGATTATGCCTACATGATCTTGGGCATCCACTCCATCCTATTTGGTGTGGTTTATGCGGTCGTCATCATTTACTTGGCGAGCACAGTTTTGAGGGGCTTGCCGTAAGTTGTCAGCTTTAGAATTCATATTGTTTATTTACAATTAGTTCGGTAACTACTGCAAATCGACTATTAATAAAACTCTGAAATACAATTAACTGTAATAATTAGTGCCGCTTGCTAATTGTTAAAAATTATCATGAATTTCTTCGGTGTCAGGTCAAAGTTAAGGACGCCCAAGGAGTGGGTCACATCCTGGAGAATGTACCGAGGATGTCAGCTCCTCATAGATTTGGCAAATATCATTCTGAATCCTTTGACGGCAGCAGCAGTGCATTCTCTCGCCCTCATTTTAGCCGTCTTCTTTACCATTTTAACAATCAAGGCAGTAGACATTCTTTCGGTGTATCCTATCTATTTCGCCATTGGCATGGGCATGTACTTCTTCTCCCTTGTGGGGGGCCTCCAGATTCTGGGGAAGTGTGGGAGCTTGGTGAAAACGTCGGAGGTCCTTTTGGAAAGTGCCAGGACGGAGTTCCGCCGAATGAAAGTCCTCCGGAAGGGTCGAAGTGAATTTGCTCTCCATCCGAATACGTTCAGGGCTAGAAACATTTCCATGCATATGTGGTGCTTGTATGACCTGGACGGCAGCACAGTTATTACTTTTCTGGAAGCGGTTGTGTCCAACACTGTGTCGGGTTTACTCATGCTATAAGCTGAATGGATGTAAAGTGTACAGGTGTGCAAAGACAGGGGATCTCTCTATAACAACATTCAAAGAAAAGACGAATAATATTGTCATATAGGAAAATGTTTTTACAGATAACATGAACAATTTGGGGGCACATAATACTTATACATTACAAAAATCCCATTTTGAATAGGTATTTGCGTGTGCTTTAATCCAACAGAATTCTAGTTGAAACTTGATGATATGGCTCCAGAGCGGCGTTTAGTTTCCATAGTTTGCCCGCTCAAAAAATGAACGTTGTTATCGGGAACTTCTAACACGTGTTTTCTATTGTGAAGGGCTGGAAAAAATATATTGGTACAGAGAAGCGTTGTTAAATGGAAATATTAAATAGAAATATTAAATAGAAATATTAAATAGAAATATTAAATAGAAATATTAAATAGAAATATTAAATAGAAATATTGTTATATAGAACCTTGATATAGAGAGACTCCACTGTATGCAACATATTGTTATATAGAGAAGCTTGTTATAGAGAGACTCCACTGTATGCATGATATTGTTATATATAAGAAGCTTGTTATAGAGAGACTCCACTGTACGTTTTTTGACCTTATGCAAACTACAGTCGACTCTCCCTATAACAGTTCCCTGTATAGCAGTACTCTCGTTATAACAGCAGCAAAAAATGGTCCCCTCAAAAACTTTCTCCATTTGTTAACATAGAAATGTATGTTCTCTATAACAGTTTTTCGCTATAAAAAGCGAAATTTGATGCTTTATAGGGTGCTGTTATAGCGAGAGTCGACTGTATACACAAGCGTTCCATCTGAATGCATTTAAATATACATATAAATTTCTAGATATAAATTCTATACATACCTATATCTAGTATTTTCCGGCTGGTAAAGATATAAGTATGCTATGTATGGATATGCACATACATATATATAAGTTTTACATATATTCAAGCACAATTTCACGAGTTATATAATTTAAATGGTTTCTATTCCACGTGTCTCGCAAATTTGATGCTTTCACTGTAATCATTGTTGCTAATACGTACATTTTGCTGGTACAAGCAGGAGAAACTTTCCGATGTTTTTTTAAATTTTTTCTAAATTGTTGCTGCTGCACAGATATATATAGATATACAGATATTGATGTGTAAAAATATGAAAATAAAGGAAAACGACACGTAATGTAGAGCTGTTGTTGTCATTACAGCAACGGTGACCTGCACGCGCTCTTCATTTACATTCTTTCAAAATACCAAACGAACAAAGGCTGATTTCGAAAGAACTATCGCCACCAATGATTTCTTGATATAATTCAAATAATTTAAGGTCGAGCTCCTTTCAAAAGTATGAAATGGGCCGACCTTAATCGCAACCGAGACGGCTGAATAGACTTCACTAGCATTCGCCTTATCACTTTTGACCCAACTTTTCTTTTCCCATTCGAAGAGGATCTGAGCATGACTGTTTTTAAGTGTGCAATTCTCCCCGGCAAATTAAAGGCAGTGTCGTACACGGCAATGAAAACGACCATAATGTTGATGCCGAAAATGAGCGTCATGGTCATCAGCAGGATTTTGTCGCGAAGCAGAATGGCGGAGAAGAGTGTCAGCGTTGCACTGTTCACACTGATTCCTTTAAAGGTGAATGCCATGTGTGCAAAAACCTGGTTAAAAATTCCAGTTAGCATTTGCAATTGCCTGATTGGTTGAAGTATGGCCGCAGCAAAACTTTGCCTATGTCTGTTCCATAAATATATGTATATAAAGCGTTGAAATTCTGTGCTATAGTATACATACATAATAAGCTTTGGATAAACATATATTATCTGTATATGTAAACAAAAAGTACATACCTCATTTGCTCCTCGGACAGGTCCGAGACGGACAACAGGAAGAGGAAGCAACAAGAAAAAGAGGGGAATTCATGAAAAGACGGGTGATACGAACCTATTGCTGATCTTATAAATTGTGCCAAATTTGAAACTTTGCATAGGGAGTTAAAATTTAAATAGGGTTTAATATGGGGCGACTCCTAAAATTTTGTTTGGGAATTTGAAAAATTAAATAATGATTTTACAATACAAATTTAAAGCATCGTTATTAAGGGAATTTAAATGACTTTTAGGAAAGCATAAAAAGCAGAATTAACCTTTTACAAAAGCATGAAGGTCCTGTCAATAAAAGAATAAAGTGGGTCGCCTTAGCTATACATTTAGTATGTAGACAACATACATAGGCAAAATTTGATGAAGTGGGCCCCGGAACTTCTTTTTCCATTGTTTAAGCCCTAAGCGAAACTATAGAAAATGACACGCGTGTACAATTCGCGATCGTCAATAATTTAACCTTTGAAATTGAACACTTTGATTATCTTTATTATTATTATTATTATTATTATTATTATTGATTTATTAGCCATTTCACAATACGCAGTACACAGGGCTTAAACCATAAATAAAAAAGTGGGGGGGCCTGATAATTTTTCGTAACCAATATTTGAATAATTAAATACAAGTATAATGTAATTAAATGGGCCCATTTTTTCATTAACTGGATTTTGCCCAAAAAAGCAAGGGGTCTCTTAAAAAAGCGGTGGGGCCCAGCCCCACCGGGCCCCCCGTGGTTTAAGCCCTGACAGCGCATTCCTTCAATGTGTACAATCGCACCACAGGGATGTGCCGAAGACAGTGGGCTATAATAAAATTTTAATAATAGATCTGTCTGGCTGATTGGCCGGAGGTCACTTAATTCAGTATAGGATTATTGCACTTGGGAATTGCAGTGATAAAACAAATTTTCCAGTCGTTTGGCACCATCTTACTGTAAAGGTACTTTTGGCAGGGTCTGCATTCGCTCAATAAGGCTTTATTACGATGATTTTACGAGCTCCGCCAAACAAGCTCTGGCTCGACTCCTTGAGTTTCGAAAAACTTCCAGCAAATCTTTTGTTTTTATGCCATCACATTCAGGCTCAATTTGGCAGGTAGGCGGTCTGCTTGTATTATTTTTACACTATATTTTTTCATTTCTGCCATAGCCAACATAATAAAACAAACCAAACTTAAACGATACGGGAGCAAGCAACGTCCTACGTTCGTACGCAATTTTTAAATGTTTGGATAATACCCGACAAACATCATGCTTTTCCCGGAGCAATTCATATTGAAGGCACCGTGTGAATCAATAAAAAACAGAACATTTTTTTCCATACTAAACTATTTGTTATACATACACAAGGATTTTTTGTTACAAGCAAAAGCGACTACAAGTGGCAAAAATCTGACAACGATTTTTGGGGTAATTATTGAATATTCATGTGGCATAGCCCAGGAGTATTAAAAATATGGCAAAAATGCTTTTACATGAAGAATTTCACTGCGGTTCCAGCCAACAAATTTACATTCAGATCGGGCCGCAATTGGCCAAGTTGTGGCGATTTTTCAGTTCGCAGTTCAAATTCGAACTTTTTTTGTTTGTTGTATGAAAGGTTAAAACTTTAAAAATGTCGAAACATATTTTGTTTCGATTTTTCGAACCAATTGGTTTAATACATTTGGCTTAATGCATCATACGAGTTGATTAATTCAAAAATGTATAATAATATATTTATGAACTCACAAAATTACCAAGTTATGGCGATTTTTCTGTGCCAAGTCTGAAAATGAGATGTTTTGATTAATTGGTACGTCACCACACGCATCACTGATTTTTCTATAGATCCCCATAAAAATTTGTATGAAATCAATGAAAATTTTCCAGAAAGGATCATATTGATAGAGGGAGGGCCGTTAATATTTTAGTTGATGGTTGATAAATACCAAATTTTCGTCAACACCCAAATATGTATGTAGATAGATAGTAATTTTTATTTTTATTATGGTTGTGTTTTGCGACTTGGGACATTTCTTTCACAAAACTTGAGGTTTGAGTTTGCCCCAGCTTTTTCGTGGCCAGAATGTCCTGTCGGAAAAATTTGTAGCAAAGTCATCTGCCATCTAGCGTCAAGTTGATGGACAATTCAATGGGGCTGGTTTCCAGGTCTAGATGTAGCGGATCCACCACAAACTTACTGGCAGGTAAATAAAATGCAGGGCTTTATTTTTGTCAAAAATTTACGTGTTTAGTGGCTAAACAAAGCACTCCTTGTAGGTTTAAATTCACTTTACTCGTTACGAGTATCAATTTTGGTGCCAATTTCATTTACAAGCTTGTAAATTTGAAAGTAAAGCAACTCTTATATAGCAATCCGAGTTTTTTGAAAGTATGTACTTGAATTGCTTAAATACTCGTTTAGTTAAGTCGAGATTGAAGTTCTTATTCTTACCTTGAACTGAGTTAAATTACCGGATTTAAATTATGCTTCCAGTAAATTTGTACATTTAAAAAAGTGTTTTCGCTACCCGAACACAGCATTAAATCAAAACATGTGAAATTGTTGAATCTGTAGGGCTGACCACTTTTGAAAACTAAGGCCGCTGGGAGATGACCAAAGTATGTACTTCACTATCCAAAAATCCGCCTGTTCTGGTAGTCTATCTTGGAGGAAAAAATGTAGCATCCAAACATCTTCCAAACAAGCAAAATCGTTTTACCCGAAGCTCCCGCTCGACCTTAAACATGGTCAAAAGCCATTATCGTTGGGAGGTCTTTAATTGCCACCGTTATCTAATGATTAAAAAAGTTTTAAAAAACTTTTAAAATCTACCTGAGAGTTTAAAAAAGAGAGTAATGCTGCTCAAGTGCTCAAGATCACATACAGCGTCTCTGTATAAAATTACATTTAACAAGGAAACGGGTTCAAAGTTCAAATGGCTCTCTACTAATTTATTTATATACATGGAAGAGGAAAGTCCACAAGAATTTGTCGGTCAGAATGTCAGAAGCGATCCGGGAAGTTTATGCACCCTATAAAAAGCCTATTGTCTGGCGTCTGGCAGTGCCCTCATTTCTCTTGTTAGTTAAGTACGACGGAATTTGCCTTTTTTAAGACAAAAGTGAAGATATTTATCTTGTAAAAAGTATCCAGAGTTGATACGTTGGAAGTTGGAGGTTCTGACATGGTATGCTGTAAAAATTCGTGGCTATATGCTATTAAAAAAAGAAAACAATAAGACACCAATAATGTTGAAGTAAATGTACATACATACATATGTATACATGTAGACACCTTAAAAATGGACTAACAATTCACAGTGTACATTTTTGGTTGACGATCATCTTTAACAACATGATCTCTTTCTCACACTCTCAGGCATACTTTGCATTAAGTATTCACCTGTATTTACAAAGACCATTCCAGGTAGAATTGGCCTGTAAAGGTTTTTCTATACTATGGGAATACAGTGTTTTCAAAAAAAAAAAAAAAGCTTTCCGAAACAAATGTACATATGTATAGGTATGTATACCAAAAGGAATTACACCCACCCTTCATGTATAATTTCCCTTTTTAAGCCTATTATTCATGGCAAAGTGGAGTAGTTGGACGGATAGAAAAAAAAAAGTAGCTCTATACTCTGTGGACAATAAGAAATTTGGGGAAAGAAAGCTTTTGGGCTGGAAAAAACACTTTCCGACATTCTTGCATCTTTATGCGACCTTGACCCTTGGGCATTATGCTCACTCTTATATATATGGAACGAAAACAATTATATGGATTTTTTTTTCCTTTCAATTCTGTCCCTGCCTCACCCTCATTTCTCCTGTTCGGATCCATGCATATAGCTATACTTTACTCGGATACTTTACTCGGACTGGAACTACTTTATTTTATTGCTATCAAAACAACCATATTTTCTCCGGGTGAAGTTTTTGACTTACCCCACAATAACATTGCCACTGATGATATAAGACTTATTTTAATTATAAATTCCAATTCAAATATTTTTCTGACAAAAAATATGGACTCTAATTTTGATTAAAATACTGAAAAATATGAATATAATTCCGATTTGAATTCGAATATCCATTCAAATGCCATTAAATAACCTTGCTTTCTATTTATTCAAATGATTAGCAGTTGACAAAAAGCTCCCGTTGTAAGTACGATTGCAGGACGAAAATGTTTCCCGTCTTTAACGTAGGTACGTTTGAAAATAATGTCAGTCGTATGCCAATATTATTTTCAAACAAATGTCAAAAAAAAACCCAAGCCCGAGAATAATGGTTGTTTTTGATGATAAATAAAAAGAACGGTCTGACAAAAAAAAAAAAGTGAAAAATGGAAGGAGCGTTATCCTGTACGCTGATAGTTTGGAAGGGAAAAAAATGGATCAGTAATTGTTTTCGTCAGCTATATTGCTATATACGTAAACTTATATGAGGAAGCCTAGTAGTAATGCGCAAGGGTCAAGGCTGCAAAAAGATCTTAAAGAGTGACGGGTTGCTCTTTCTTACGGTAAAATCTAAACTTCTCGTAGGTCCAGATTTTTCAGTCGATATGCATAGGTAATTGTAGTGCATCAGGGCCTTGTGGTGACTTTTAAGAAACAGTTTCATGGAGACTTCCTCATCCTCTCACCTGTATTTCACTGAATAATAGAGGCTATGCTATAAGAAGGAAAATGCAGATGAAAAGCCTGGAATGGAATACCTGCTACGTATGATGTATACCTTCTATGTATTATGTCTGCTACACTTGTTTGTGAAAGAGCATCTTGTCTCCTTTGAAAATGTTATTTCCATGTAGAAACCTCAGTCTTCCGGGAAATGCCTTTGGTAACGTACATATGAAACATGTATGTACATGTGCATGTTTAAGAATAAGTAATGAATATATAAGATAGGGTGTAAGGTATAAATAAGGTTGTCTTTACGGTGACAGGACCAGTTCATGGAGATCCGGGGAGTAAACATTTTAAAGACGATACAAAAGTTTTTCGTATACTATATACCTATACGTATTATATACATACATCCATACATGCATGTATGGATGGAATAATCGTTTTCGTTTTTAGGACGGGAAAAATGAAATTCTTGCAATTGACACTTTGGCTGTAAGCTGTAACTGTAAGTAATATTATGTGTCGAGAAATTCCAGTTACCAACAGTGGCTTATTATTATTGGGGCAAGCCAACAGCCAAATTATGCTTTTTATTACTGGTAAAAAAGTTTATGTTTTTACCGAAAACCACATAATTATGCTTTCTGTCAAAGAACTATGCTTTCTGCGAAAAAATTATGCGTTCTATACGAAAGAAGTATGTATGCTTTCTCCGGGAGAATTTATATTTTTTATCCGATCAGTTTAGGCTTAAAAATCATGCTGATTTTGAGCTCAAATATCGACATATGGTAGTTTCGTGCATTTTCTTGTTACAGAGTTAAACTTTTTTGCGTTTGTAGAAAATTTGCTATTTGTTCCTTAATTTTTTGGGGTTGCACTTTTTTTTTTATAATTATGCTTTTTGGCTTCTTTTTTTAATTATACTTTTTTTTATAATTATGCTTTTTATGCTGCTTTTTTTAATTATGTTTTTTTTAGAATTTTATGCTTTTGATGCTTCTTTTTTTTAGAAGTAGGCTTTGTAGCTATACCTACGCGTCTTTTTTTTAATTATGTTTTTTATGCTTCTTTTTTTTAGAATTATGCATAAATAGCTATATGAATAATATAGCCTACATATATAAATATACGTTTGTTCGTATAGAAGGAGACTTACTATGTTACTAGAAAATTGCCTTAAGCAGAGCTTAAACAAACCAGATTATGGCTGCAATTTTGTATGAACTGAAATATTTTCTTGGGAAACATCCAATTCAATCAAATTTTCAATTTGAAAAGGAAACTTGTCAAAACAGTAAAAGAAAAACTAGAGTCCTCAGCATGCCTAAACTGTGTGGCATGAACAGAGACGGACGTATCGGGGAACTCGAGACAATAACAATAAACCGTGCGGTCTTTCCCAATAAAGATGCTCCGTCATACAAAATACAACCATTACAGTATGGACATGGGACCCTTGGGATTACATTCACCTGGCCTTCTACACTGGAAGTACAGGTAGAGCAAAGTGGTCCAACACGTAGGTCTCAAAAAGGTTCACGTAGAGATGTTTGTGGGGATAAATGCATTAACAATAGTCATTTCCTGGTCCATAACTTTGTGAGGTGTCACAGCAGGAACATCTCAAAAGCCTGCTATAGGACGTGCTGCATTTCAGAAAAAATTTTGGTCCGACTGACATCAGTCAAGTTATTTTTATCATCAGTTTTTGCATTAAAAGGTGAATATTAAATTGCTAATTGTTTTTTTTTTATTATTTAAAACGAACACTTGGAATGCGAAATAATTTAATAGGAATTCATTTTGTTAGAAAAATTGCCTAAAAACTTAGTATTTGTGGAAGAAATTTACTACATTCAACCTCTATTTGGACATTTAGGTTTTTCTGCCTGGAGATACAAGAGAAGTAATTGCGGGATGAAGATATCCATTTTAATCTGTGCACTAGTGGCACAGGTGATGCTGGCCAATGCAACACCATATAACCCCGCGTCCAATTCCGGGGAAGGGAATCCTTCAGGTTTCAGGAGATTTTTCCAAATGCTGGGCTTGGGTGCGGGTAAGAACGAAGGGCGAGAATTACCACATAGGCCACAACATCAATTTGTGTCCCCTTGTGGCTTCATTTACACCACCACAACCCCCGCCCCGTACCCCGGGCCATTGTGCCCCGTCGGCCAGTATGGCCCCTCTCCTGGAGGTGCCTATTACCCCCCAGAACAGCTGGTAGGAGGACCCATATTACCCCAACAAACCGGCGGAATAAATACCGGAATCCCCCCAAATGTTGGGCCCGCTGGAGGCAGTGGAGTGATTCAGAGGCCGGGAGGTGGATACTGGATGGGCCCTGAAGGAACTGGACAAGGAATGGGTTATCCCGTACCGTCTGGCTACCAGGGATTTGTACCACCCGGTGGATTTGGACCACAAATTGGACCGAGCGAATTGCCAGTGTCGGAGCGGCCAGGGTTAGGAGGGAATGTTATTCAACAACAGCCCGGAATTATTATTGGTCCCACGGCAGGCTATCCATTCGGAGGAGCAAGTGGCTCAAATGTACAACAATTTCAGCCTGGAGCAGGAGGCCCTGAACATGGAGGACCAGCTCAATCAAGACCTTTTGTGGTTCAACCAAGGCCCATACCAGGAGGGGATCATGGGATTATTGTTGGACCAGGTCCACAGCATTTTGTACCCAATATTGAAAGACCTAATCTCACTGGTCCCAATGTGGGACCTGGAGGGATTACTGGAGGGGGACCTAGGCCACTACCAGGAGGGGAGGGAGGGGATATTGGTGGGATCGGGAAACCAGGAAGACCAGGAGGAATTGGCCCATTGCCTGCTCATCCCGTTGAAGTGGGCCCCGTGGTCGGCCAACCCAATATTTTCCCTGGAGGACCAATAATTACGGGGGAACCTGGACAACCCCATAGACCTCCTGGAGGCATCCTGGTGGGACCACAACCCGTCGACGTGGGTCCTGGAGGAGGTCCCGGATCGACCGCTTCGGCTACAGCGAATGCTAATGCTAATCCCGGTCCTGGAAATTTGGGTCCCCGGCCTGGAGCCTCTTTCCCCGGCGAAACTGGTGGTCCAGACGGTCCATTTTCTAGCAATACCAGACCAAGTATTGGGCCTGCCACCGTAGGCATTGGGGGTTCAGAGGGACCACTACCAGGAAATGTCAGACCGAATATTGGTATTGGACCAGTGGACAATCTTTTGCCTCCTCATAGACCTTCCGTCCTAATTGGTCCTGGGAGTGAAGACATTTCCAATAATATAACCCCTGGCATTGGCCTAGGAGGTAGCGGGTTACCCTCAAGTCCCGTGGGAACCCTGGTCGTACCTGGTGGATCCGGATTTAATCAAGGTTTTCCCAGCGGACCGGACAATTTTGGGATCCCTCGCCCACCAGGCATTTTAATTGGGCCCCAACCGGGGAATATCGTTCCTCCTGTCCAACCTGTGGGACCACCTCATGTTCGTCCACAAGTATTATTTCCTGGAGGATCATCTAATGTTGGCCCACAAGTATTTCCTGGAGGTTCACCTAATATTGGCCCACAAGTATTTCCTGGAGGTTCACCTAATATTGGCCCACAAGTATTTCCTGGAGGATCACCTAATATTGGCCCACAAGTACCTGCTGGAGGATCACCTATTATTGGTCCACACATATTTCCTGGAGGATCACCTAATATTGGCCCACAGGTACTTCCTGGAGGATCACCTAATATTGGGCCACAAGTACTTCCGGGAAGACCACAGGTTGGTCCAGAACCAATACCTGCAGGACAACTAAATGTTGGTCCACAGGTCATACCAGGAGGACCTCAATATCCCATTTTAAGTCCATACAACCAGGAGGCAGGCTGTCGTTCCTGTCATTCCATATTCCCTTATGTCCCGCCTGGATTTACTATGGTCAATCCATTCTCAGCCCCACCATCACCCCAGTGCCCACTGACATCCGGACGCTTCCGGCGCTCATCTGAACAGTTGTGCTCAACCGGGGAACTTTTCGGGAACCTTCAATTGAGAATCATATCCGAACTGATTCAGCAAGCGGGATTACTGCCTTTATTCCAACAGACGAGTAAGTTTTTGCTTCGTAAACACTGGTAATTCATGTCGTCCACAGTACTGCTATCTCCTAACGCGTTGAATGAATTTTCGCAGACAACTACACGTTCTTTGCACCTGTGGACCAAGCTTTCCTGAAGGTTCCCCTTTGGTTCATGACAATGCTCCAGTCAGATATGAAGCTCAGTCGGGCGTTCATTTTGCAGCATTTCATCAAAATTGACCTGCCGCTGGAAACCGTTGGAAACGACTTTTTAATTCTCAATGCTCGGCCAGGAGGGAATCGGCTGCGATTTAATGTTTATCATCCCGAAAATGAATATGTAAGAATAATTTTATGTATAATTTCATGTCTACTTTGATAACCCTTTTACAAACCGTGGAGATCCTGTAAGGAAAGAAATTTTTGTTTAGCGTACATTCACAGTTGACGGATCCAGGGTTTTGCTTGGCAACATTCCCACATTGCAAGGAAGAATTAACATAATGAACCGAGTCTTGATTCCGAATCCTCCTAGAAATGGTGGACAGTACCTTCAAGAAGTGCCCGAATTCAGGCGTATGTTTCACTGTATACATTATTGAGTTCAATTTCATAAAATCACTGGCTTCTATGCTAAACTTGATTTTCAACTTGCCTTTTTTTAGACTTTTTAAAAGCCATAATAGCAGCGGATCTGCTTCCTCTTCTTCAAGGCTCAGACCCTATCACATTATTCGTCCCGTCCTACAAGGCCTTCAACGGATTTGATTTGGAACCCCTTCTGGCAAATGCTACAGCTCTTAGAAGTAAGCATTTTGTTTCAAATTTACAAAAAGCATAAAAATATTTGGGATTCTAAAAACGTATACGCGGATTTCAAAAATAATCGAGATTACTCCTTTCTTTTGCTTCAGATTTTGTACATTACCATATCGTGCCGGGAACGTATTACAGTGAAGGTCTCATCGATGGCCAATATTTGACAACATTGTACGAAAAAGAGATTAAACTTTCAGTATCTTCAGACGGATTCACGAGTACGTAAATGTTTTGGTGTATTTGTCAGTTTACATCAATCTTTAAATCATTTTTACATCCATTGAATTTTTAAATGTCTATGTCTTCATTGTAAGAATTATTACCTTTTGCAGAAACATTGACTTTTGTGAATGGCGATATCCGCGTTCTGAAAGCGAACATTCCTATTCTCAACGGTGTGGTTCATATTGTGGGCGACGTGCTGTCGACAAGAGAATTTTTCTTTTTTGAGCATCTGTCGGAGTTTAGTTACATGGAGTTTGGAGCCATGAAAAGGAACTTGGTGGTAGACGACCACAACCATGAATAAAAACAGTAAAGAAGGGAGGACAATCATTGAGAAAAACTTTCATGGCTTTTGTAAGTTGGATATAAATATTTTCACAAAAGTTTAACCGTAAAATTTTGCCATTCTAGGATATGCACTATGTACTAGAAATAAGTTACACTATGATTATTTAACAAATATTATTCGGAAATACTTAAAACATTTTTATTATTATGCTCTTTCCTCATTTCATATTTCGGTGTCGAAACAAACGCAGACAACAACATAAATTCATTAAATAAGCATTTTTATAATTCGTAAAGCTATTGTAACTTGAGTTCGTACTTGACATTGTGTAAGTAGTAAGTATATACATACATACAACGTGTACGAAAACCATGCCTAACACCCCCTTGAACCATCCAAGGCTTATAACAAATTCAGAGGTGCATGCCATGTGCACTTGTATTTTGGTGTTTGCAATAAAAATGTGAGTGTTTTCTCAGAAACCGGATTTAAGAAGCATCCCTGCAAGTACGGGAAGCGCACAAGTTTTTTCTGACATTTCTACCATGTTACTCTCATTCGTAGTAATTCTTTAGTATAGCGAAGTTAAAAAACGAGTAACGTAGTCAAAACTATTCCCCTCACTACTGGGACGCTAAATATACCTTATCAACGACACAAAATAAGGTGTACGTGGAGTACACTATACAACTCAGTAATTATCTGTTTTTCGTGCTCGTATTTGACAACTAATCATGCAATTTGTCTAGTCGGAATAGTTTTTAAAAACGATTCTTCACTGCTTCATTGTCACCACTGCTACAACTTGCTAAGGAAAACGCTGACACCGAACGAAATGCTGACGTGTCCTGCAGTGGCCCTTCCTACTTCCATTACTCCGTTTCTGAAACAACCCACCATTTGCCAAGAAAACAAGTTCGCAAAATGAAACGTGTTCCACTGATTTTTGCAACTTGAGTTGGAATAGAGTACAAAAGACATTGCACTTTAAATGACTTGTTACCGGCGTTTTCTTTTAGCAAATGCAATATCTTCTAAATCCTCTAATCTGCTCGGTGTTTTAATAGGTCTAGTGGACCTCCTCGTTGGGATCAGCGCTTTAACATTGAGCGACAGATCGACTTGTTGACTTTTTCCTGTCTCTTCAGCATTTGCATCATCATTGACTACACTTTCTAGTAAACCGGATAATTCCTCTATGTCTCCCTGGATTTGGACTTTTGCTGGCTTTCTTTTTTTTCTGATAACTTTATTTGTACTCTCGTCGTAACTGTCATCAATTACTGCTTGACTTTCTTCAATCACGGAACACAGTTTTTCTTCACTTTCACAAAAACCAGGTAAAGAATCCGGTGTACGTCTAATAAAATCAACATCGTCAACTGGCTCCTCACATGAGTTAAAATAATATGTTATGGGTCGAAAATTATCAGTGCTGTTGCCCGAGTTCATAGAAATTTCATTAAAATCCACATCAATAGAAGAATCCACTTCTTCTTCCATCGGAAAATCTAGAAGTAATTCCGCGTCATCTTCAGGCTCCGCGATCGAGTCTAAGGATGAATTTCTATTTTCAATGGACGTTGGTGATTGTTCTCGAGAAATTAAACAGAGTTTCTTCTGCTTTAAACATCTTGAGCTTTCATTCAAGGCGTCTAATTCAACCCCATCACACACTGTTACAATAGCACCCGGTGAAGGAGCATTAAAATCCTCGTAGTCCTCAAAAACAACTGTTTCCGGAATATCATCCAGCTCAGTTCTACAACAGTTACGAGCGCTAGGTATCGAAGGAGGAGTTGCACTGACGGTTGCGGGTAAAATAGTACTAGTACTTAAACTCGAAAATGGATAAAGCGGTTTTTGGGGAGACGTTAAAATCTTGGGACGATTGTGCACTGGCACCGTCATTGCATGTCTTCCTCTGTAAATGCAATATTTTCAATTATCTTTCTTTTTATTAGACGCGCGTACGCCTTAAAATATGGTCATGAGATTCCTACCGAATGATATTGATTTTCGGTGGGGATTCTTCAATTTCTTGAACAAAGTAATGACTTTTTAACATCTCCTTTTTCTTTGAACGTCGCCTGGCTGGCTTTACAACTTCCGACCCCGGTTCTTTAGGCTTTTTGGCATACATGTGGTCTAACTTGTGAGCTCTTAAAATAATTGAAAAAACAATACAAACATTTATATTCAAGATAGTAAAGAGTAAAGACAAAGACATTGTGGCATTGGAAAAGGGCATAAAATACGCATTCTTCCCATTAAATCTACAACTTACGGGACTTCGTCGTCCAGCTCCTGAGTCAAAATAGTGAAATTATTTCCATCCATCACAGGAACTATGGAACCATCTGCATCCATAATATAATATTGTGGCGTCACATGATTAGATTCCAGTCGAGTCAAAACGACGTCTTGAACCACTTGACCATGGTTGTCTCCATCCAAGGAGATGAAACTGCTCCATGGACTATGATTTAGATGGCCGTCATTGATTATTTGGACTATTTCCATTTTCTTGCCCTCAAATATTGGGTCCCACACCATCAACGATCAATTGTATCCACAGAGGAAGTAGGTGCTGATGCACCAAAATCGTCAATTTACTTCTCCACAATTGATCATCTTGCCAAAGTCTGGAGCTGGTTTGAAAATAAAACATTTGCAATAATGAATCAGAAGTTTAACAATTACGTAACTATTCGCAAACCCAAAGTATCAAGTGGAATTTGTCAACCGGGACTTTCCATTTGTATGGTATAGATTTTAGATTTACACTAGACAATGCGGCAACCACACCTTGTTTGATTTCCGATTTTGTATATTTGGCAAAGACTGTAACGGGTAACGGCACTATCAATTTATGGTTTTCTACTTACACGTTTCGACTACACCGAATTAAAGAAATTTTAAGCACAAAATTGTATATGTATAATTGGTATTAAATATGTTTAAGAGGTTTTTAACCATTGCGCGAAACACAGCAGCCGACTGAACTACTTTCCCTTTACGTACCATCACGCACAGAGAAAAAAAACAGTTTATATAACTATAAAATCAATCTTAATTCCATCTGGTATACACACATACGCCCAATGAATCCAATACATATAATAAATTTAAATTTCAAATTAAAATTATGCCAAAAAAGCAACTTCTCTTGAACTTACGGGATAGGTTGGTGTTGGTGGTTGCAGCAAAAAAAAAATTAATTGAGCTAAGGAAATCCTATTTTAAACTTCTTCCAACTCTTCAATCAGCCAAATTTTTTCCTCCAATATTTAGTACAAATTATTGGTGGTTAGTGATTTATGGTACAGCCACAACAGACTTGTGCTGATTGTACCATTTTTCATATCTTTTGGGCTACTGAATTTTTGAAGTAGATTCATGATACATTGCACTATTTAGTTTCACACACACGTAAACACAAAATATTAATTAGTAGTCTGCATACATCAAATATTTATATATAGATCTTGAACTATCCTCTTTTTCGTCAAAAGTCTACAAGTCTCTACAGTCTATATTCTAGTTTATTATAGGACAAGAAGTTACAAAATCCCAATATGCTATCTTTTTGTGTATGTTTTTTACCTACACCTTCTGCCAATACTTATACGAATCCAGGAGCTACAAATCCACCGACACACACCGTACGTTGGATCAAGTTGGCACATATTAGGTAAAGCTTGTAATTGTGACCAGCTGGATAATTGAGGCTACCCAACAATTCAATCAAGAACTATACGTGTAATGAAAGAAAAGATGCAAAAGTAAAAAGACTGTCCATATTATCCATAAATTATGACCAGTAAATTCAGTAAATTGTAAAATCAAATTCAAAGTTTTTCGGGGGCAATAAAGTATTAGCTTAACCTGCTACATTTCTTTATTTTATTTCGGCTTTGCGGAATTATTCAAGCAGGCTGTCAGGATAATCCTAAAATATTAAGTCTATCATTATTTAACAATAGCTTTTTTTCATAATTTTAAATGTTTAACCTAACCACAATTGAAGACGGGGATTGGGGTAGCCACAATTACATGCAAATGGTCACTTTGTGAACTGTAGTATTTAAAAATAATAATAATATGAAATCGGTGCGGATAAAAATTTAATATTTTTTTTGGTTATAACTTAGAATTCTACACATGAGGATCCTTTCTTCAAAATACTTTACATAAACCAAGGGCTTCGGGTTGTATGAGTTCAGTTCTGCCTATGGAGCTGAGTTCAGCAATGTAGTGTTTGAGTATAAGGCGGTTGGGTGTAACTGCTCAATTGACGAAAAAATACTTCGGTAGCTCTTTCACAGTCCCGTCTCAATTCTTGTCGTCATAACTGCGCGTAATGGGCGCGTCTGGCGTCTATTTAAAGACTACCGTGCAAGACTGTTCTATGGTCGATGTGCCACCTCTTCCCTTTCCTTTCTATGCTAATTCGGCTTTAAAAACAATGGGTATGTAGATGTAAGCAAATTCAATGTAATATGTGGTTGTGGGCTATCTTCAATGCTTGTAAGACATTAATTGTAATATTAAATCACAGGATAAATGGAAGGAAACTCACCGTTAATTTGTAGTAACTTTTGTCACTGGTCACTGGCTGTTATGTATGCATGCACACATAACAATATATCCGTTGTTTTTGTTCTATTTGTTACTTTATGACACATTTTTTTATTGTTTGTCTCTGCCCCCTCCAAAAATCTTTCTCTTCTGTCTGTATTTTTCTTCTTTTTTACCCTTCCTTGTAAAATGGTTTTTTAACCCAAACATCTATCCTCATCCTCCCGCCCCCGCTCACCTACACATGTCATATGTACATACACATATACACAGTGAAAGGATTGTGACAATATATCAGCCATACTCAATTTGCTTCAAAGTGCCCGAAGACGGACAACGTCCGAAACGTCGCACGGTTTTTAAATTTAATTTAATTGGCTTGTTGTGCTCCCCAGTGACAAAATTGACTACAAATTAACGGCGATTTTCCTTCCATTTATCCTCTGATTTAATATTTACATACCTCACCTGCGTAAAAAACTCGTATTAGTCTGACTATTACTTGTAATATTACATTAACTTGTATACTTGTACTTGTGTTGTGTATGCTGTAAGAAACAACGAATTGGAACAATAAAAAGAAAGAAAGAAATAAAATAAAAAATAAATAGCGGAAGAAAAAATATTGGAAAAATGTTGTAAAAAAGCCACAATATTAAGCGTTAAACCCTAACCATTTTCCGCCTCTAGGAACTGCTTACTTAAAAGGCCGTATTCAGGGGACGGTAAAGAATACCCTAACTATATACACGGGCCAATGATATATTAATATTGTTATTAGCCTGTAGATTATTATTACAATTATTAATGGCCTTGAAACACCCCAGATAATACTTGCAATACGAATTTTTGGTGTATCCGTCTTAACCTTCGTCTTGTGGCTTCGGCTATTTTGAATTCGAAGTAATTCGGCTTCGGCGATGTTGAAATCATTTTATCCGACGTTAGCCGAATTGGATTCTCCGCCGACATACAGTATTGGCTGACAAAGTCGGCTTTGACTATTTTGAATTATTTCGACAATCGGTCGTCGGTCAAGTGGACAAATTTGTCCACGGATATCTGCTAACTAAATTCGTTGTACGAGACGTTTCGGCCAAGTTGAAGAGTCCTACGACTTATACAATTAGCCATAACCCCTAACGTACGACTACGAATCTTGCCGAATGAATAGTATGTATTTGTGTATACAACACAAATCCTTTTCTATTGGCAATACTGACAGCAAGGATATCTTTGTTGATGGGGGAAAGCCGCGAAAGTCAACCTTTTCCTGTATTTTTTTTGCAACCCGTCGCCGTCGTCTTCCAACAATTTCCTAATATTTCCTCTTCCAACAATAAATAAAAAATAAACACTTCTTTCATTTTTTTTCACTTTCGTACCTATATATATACACACACTTCTGACACTTCAACTTTTTAAGTCAACCTCTTTTTATACGACTAATTTCGCACTTTTGTCCAGTTTTTCTTCATCTTGTTTTCAGCTCGTCAGCATGTCAGGAAGTCAGGACCAACATCAACCTTGTTCGATAAAAAGAATAATGACTTTGAATGTCCGAAACATAAGCATTTCAAACTCAATAATAAGCTTGACCATTGTTAAAATTTACGCAAAAGCGGTTGTGACTTTGTGACAAATTTCGTGTGGCGTTAATAGCAATTAATTAAATCACGATGTCTCCAAACATTAAATTCCACGTTCCGTGTCTGATATGCCAACTTGAGAAAGGCACGCGGAATTTGCTCGTGATTTCTCCCTCTCCGAGCATCATCCAGCCTATTTCGGAATCAAACTTGCCTGAGGAAATTTTCGAGTCTTTTTGCCATTACATGGGACTTGAAAATGCCTTGGACGGAGCCCACAAATTTAATTTCAGCTCCGAGCCATTCCCGTTTTGTGGTGGTTGCATCAAGTTTGTGTTGAAGATCTATAATATTCATCAGCAAGTTCAGCAATTGTTGACGCAAATCCGGGAGGTTGTCAATATGCTGACTGGCGAACTTGGTCATAACAGTGGAAAATCACTACTGCGGTTGAATGACATTGTGAACAACATGGATTATGGATGTAGGATTAATGACACCACTAATTTCTTCAAAACTTTAACAAACTAATCAAATTAAAAAGCGACGAATCTATAATTAAAATCTTCGTCAACTTGGTCAGGCTATTGGTGTAAATTTACTTACGTTGTAAAACTAATAAATATCGTTGCAATTTTTACAAAAACAAACTGGATCTAAAACACACTGTTGCGTGTTGCTGAACACCTATTTTGGTATTTTCAAGCCATGATTACTCATTCGATGTTGGTGGTTGCGAGAGAGGGAATGCATATAAGGCAGATGATTCATACTCATACAGATGCCAGAGCCGGATGTAGATGTATAGTCAATAGTCACTGAATTTACCCAAAATAAAGTTTGTGATTGCTGTTTTGTGAAGCTGTAAAATGGGATGCCAAATCACAAATCTTCATTATTAGCGAGAATATGTATCAAAGGGAGAAGCGAGAGAATAGTACAACGAAGAGAAAAACAAACTACATAGACGAGACAAAAATACACCGAAAGGAATCCACAGTCCAGAAAAGAACAAATAGATGACGGGGGAGAACAGGACAAATAAAAGGAAGAAAAGCCGCGTCGAAAGGAGAACAGTTACAATTATAGACAAAAAGAAAACTACACACCACATACAAAGTGAGGCAAGAGAGAAGCAGACAGAAACAAGGGAGAAAAGAAAGAATAAAAACAAAAAATATGAAATTAAAAAAAAAAATGCGTAGACGGGAGACGAGATAAAAATAAATAAAAGGGAGTAGAGAGAAAAATAAATCAAGGGAGTAGAGAGAAAAATAAATCAAGGGAGTAGAGAGAAAAATAAATCAAGGGAGTAGAGAGAAAAATAAATAAAAGCGAGTAGAGAGAAAAATAAATAAAGGGAGTAGAGAGAAAAATAAATAAAAGGGAGTAGAGAGAAAAATAAATAAAGGGAGTAGAGAGAAAAATAAATAAAGGGAGTAGAGAGAAAAATAAATAAAAGGGAGTAGAGAGAAAAATAAAAAAAGGGAGTACATAGATAAATAAACAAAATGTAGAAGAGAGAAAAATAAATAAAAGGAAGTAGAGAGAAAAATAAATAAAAGGGAGTAGAGAGAAAAATAAATAAAGGGAGTACAGAGAAAAATAAACAAAAGTGAGTAAAGAGGAAAATATAAAACAGGGAGTCCAGAGAAAACCAAAAAAAAGGGGGTAAAGAGAAAAATATAAAAAAGGGAGTAGAGAGAAAAACAAAAAAAAGGGAGTAAAGAGAAAAATAAACAAAAGGGAGTAAAGAGAAAAATATAAAAAATGGAGTAGATACAAAAATTTAAGAAAAGAGAATAAAGACAAAAATACAGAAAAGGGATTGGAGACAAAAATAAATAAAAGGGATAGGAGTGAAAAATAAATAAAAGGAGTAGTGAGAAACAAATAGAAAATAGCGAGTGAAAGCTTAAAAGGGAGTAGGGAGTGACGAAAATGGAAGGGAGCAGAGAAAAATAGGAGCGAGCACAGCCAAAAAATAGAAGCGAGCAAATCGAGAAAAATTGAAGGAAGAAAGACATAAAAATCGAGAAAAATGGACCGAAGCAATGCACAGAAATGAGAAAAATGGACCGAAGAAATACACAGAAATGAGAAAAATGGAAGGAAGAAATACATAAAAGGGAGAATCTATAGAAAAATAGAAGGAAGAAAAACATAGCAGGGAGAATATATAGAAAAATTGAAGGAAGAAATACATACACGGGAGAAAACAGACAAAAATGGAAGGAAATACATAGAAGGGGGAAAATCGAGAAAAATTGAAGGGAGTAAACAGACAAAAATTGAAGAAATACATAGAAGGGGGAAAATCGAGAAAAATTGAAGGGAGAAGTTAGAGAAAAATACATGGGGAATAGATATGAACATATCGCCGTGAGAAAACAATGGAAGATAGAAGAAAGAAAATAAATACAAGAGAGGCAAAGAAAAAACTTGGAGAAAAAACGAAATACAAATAGACGAGAGACAATTTATAACCAAACCGGGTGTCACCCCTTAACGGTTAAAAAACGGTCGGATTCTGATTTTTGTACAACCGAATATTTTTCATCTCACTAAAAGCAACA
>JAQGBT010001710.1:0-29426 GCA_034698585.1 Disparrhopalites patrizii | reverse complement strand
AGAGTGATTTTATCAGAGTAAAACTCTCGGGCGGGGCGGGTTTGTGACAACCGTTATACAGTGGAGTCTCTCTATAACAACTCTCAAGGGAAGTGCAAAAAATATTGTTACAGGGAAAAGTTGTTATATAGAACTTGAAATATGTAGCTTATATGTACGAAGGGCGGGAAAAATAATATTGTTATATAGAAATGTTGTTATAAGGAGACTTGTTATAGAGAGACTCCACTGTAGTGCGATAACCGTTATAGGGAGGCCCGTTATAAAGAGAGTCGACTGTATGCAATAAGCCTCAGAAGAAGAATGACAAAGAAAAGGTCCGTAACCCTTTTCAACGTAAAAACCAACACTTTTTCTCTCTGCCTGTTTCTTCTCATTTGTCTAACCAGCAAAATAGTTTGTTGGCGTTCTAATTCTTAATTGTGATTAACTCAACCCGTTCAAATTGAAAATGTTTGCATTCTTTATGGGCTCATTGTGACATTTCAAGGTGAAGCCAGGCCTGAGTACAAGTTTTCTACAGAAGATTGTGTGAAAGCATTAAGTTGGATTAAGTTGAATTTGGTAGGGAATATGAAAATGGCTGACTGTTACCCTCTGCGGGATCGGGATAGAGCTGATTGAAGATGGCGATATCCACCTGCGGATTGCAGATGTAGATGCGATAACCCCAGAAAGTGCTCACGGCCGAGAAGGTGGCGATTTGGATGTGGAAGGCGAGATGATCCGCCACGAAGAATTCCCGGAACAACATGCTCTGGGCCAGCCTCACATTGTTGTAGATGGCATAGAATCCGCCCAGGACGTACCAAGTCCACCAAATCCACTTCCTCCACTTGCGCTTCAAGGACGCCGACTTGCCCGTCTGGAGGCTGAAGTCCGTCGGGATGAACCCCACCAGGGACATGAGCGTGAGGAGGAGATGCGTGAGGAATAAATCCTGCTTCGAAATCATGTTGTACACCTGTCTGCAATATCCACACACTTTTCTAAATCAATTTACACATCCACTTCCCAAACAAATGAAAAGATCACAGATTCTTTCAAAAGTGCAAAAGTGCGGAGGTATAATACTAGCACGCCTGCGATTCCCTGGATGCTGCAAGTGGAAATGAAACAAGTTTTTCTGAGAGCTTTCCAACCTTTTTTCGGACGTGTGAGAGCGTGTGGGTTTAAATCTCTCCATAAGCTTTAATGTGGAAATTGCCAGTAATTGCGACTGGGAAAATGGCATAGCAAGACGTTTGGGCATCTATTAGTCTGGCTATATCAAAGTTAATTGTATGTCTAATTTTTGGGGGAATAAAAAAGCCACACTATGAAGGACATATCATGAGGGAATTCTTCCTGGAGGACAATAGCAACTGGCCATGTTCGTCCACTCAATTTCACCCAAAATTATAATGTCCTCCTGCTCTGTCACCAAAAATCCCCTTTAAATGTCCTTCAAATTCCAAGGGAAAATTCAAGAGAGGAGAAATTCCCCTTTTTCAATTAGGTATTCCAGCGGAGAAAGTATAAATAATAACAAATAAAATTGAACTGCTTCTAATACGCAATTTAGATTTTGTTTGCCTCTACATGGAACGTGCCGTTGAAATCAACGCATGTTTCCCCGTAATTGCCGGGAATTATAGGAAAGACGGGGTAAATCTGGAATTTGTTGTCCGACGTCCTCCCATGTTCCTGTCGGACCTTGCAATTAACAGGAATTTAGTTTTGAGTTGAATACAAAAGCGGAATTTGTTCTCTTGGGTAATTTGTTGGGGGATGAACAAAGAAATAAAAAGAAATGGATTCCCGCAGAGGTCGGACCTTCGTCCTGGTCACGGGGAAATTATGGAGTATTCCCACATCCCAGCAATGTCACGTACTTTATTCGGAGAGACAACTTTGGAATTTTGGGGAAAGGACATGGAATAATGAAAAGATATTGCGCGCGGATAGCTCTTAATCCGAGAATTATTGAGAATGATAATTATTGGAAATTTAATTATTGGGAATGGAAGAGAATTTATTCATGTGGGCAGAATCCAGAGTCTAGTCCAGGGCAAGATTTTCTGGAGAAGCAGTTCCTTTTAATGACTTGGCTGAAATGAACTGTCTTGTATAAGAATTGGAGATTTCATTACATCCATAAATATTAAATGTACCAACATGTTTCTCAAGTAATTGCTGTCCATATAATTCTCTGTCGTCACTATCAGTTTCTCCGTTCGCGAGCGAGACATATCGCATATTCTTACAAAAGGTCATGGGATAATTATTTCTTTACGATTATTTCTTTACGATTATTTCTTTACGATTATTTCTTTACAATTATTTCTTTACGGTCCTTCCCTCGATATTGGGTTGTCCCACGTTCATAAAATTCATTTGAAAGGATTTCTCTGGAACAATTTCCATCCAGGCAGAATGCTATCGGGTAAGTCATCTGCGTGATAGCGGACTCTAATGAGAAATATCGATTTGTGCCAAAAGAAGACCAATTGTTAGTGACAGAAAGAATATGTGCGTATAGGTAGAACCCAGGGATTTCTTCTACCCTTTCATGTGTTAAGGCATCATTGAAGCATGTTCATGCTCAGACTAAACATAATGGCTGAATCAACAAGATTTTCCAACAATTGAAGGCACTTTATCACGTCCCGAATAAATTGAGCTTCCTAAATTACCGCCAACGTCATTTACTTTTTGCTCCAACCGGGAATAACAATAAAAAAGTCTAAAAGTCTACAGATAATCCTATGCAAAAGGGGAAATCATGCAAAAAGGGAATTGAGGCAATTCACATTTGTACCTTCACATTTGCCTTCCTATCATGAGACGTTCAATAATGCACTATAGAATAAAAGTTTTCTGTCTCCTTGAACTCTTTCTGTCTCCTCTGAAAACATTTTCTGTACAGTTTTTTATTTTAAAATTTCCGGTCACTCCTCGTAATTTCGCACAGAATCCACTGAATGAATACAAAGAAGCATACCTTTTTCGGATTAACACTTGTATTCATATGTATACTGCATGCTTAAACATGCATGGAAATCAAACAGCGGGAAATAAAAGATGGGGAAAATCCCAGCGTTTCTAAAAGGGTAATCTAACTACACTTTCTCGCCCTTTTTGTACCGTGTCGTGCCTTGGGACCCAAAAAGAGGTTTAATCAAACAATGTCCTAATTCCTCCCTTAAAAAAAAAATGTTCGCACATGCAAAGTTCGGAAATGGCCATATAAAAGGAGAAAAAGTTTCCTAGAGAATGGGCGGAGGAGGTGACAAAGTGACAAATAAATTCGGAATGGAAGAGAAAGGGAGAATCCCAAGACGAAGCTGGCTGTTGGCTGTCGTGTGTCCAGGGGTAGGATTTTGATTTTTGATTGTTATTACCGCGGAACATGCACACTTGCTCCCCATTTAAATGGACGTGGCGATCGATGTTCCCTTTTAACGGGCAGAATTCTCCCTTGCTTAAGAAGACGTTGGGCGTATAAAGGAGATAGGAGGTATAGGGGAGAGGGATATGAGGGGAATCTTCCCCAATAAAAAAGCCATTACAAGATAATTAATATGTGGAATGACCTGGGAAAATCACAGTTGGTTCTGCCCGGATAATTCCCCTGTCATCTGTCCAGCCCCGAAATGGATCCGAGAAGACGGAGATATGTAGCTCACGGGTTCAAAATGGATGGAGCTCGTCTCTGGGAATTGCTCCGCTCCTTTCAGTGAAAGCTTTTTCCTTCCCCGGATACTCAATGAGCGAGAAGGACAGAGATGGCCAAAATACATGGCATTTCAAGGACATGTATTTGAAATACATATCTTTAAAATACATTTTTGTATTTTGTATGTAATTGTATTTTCAAATACAGATATTTCCCGCATCTATTTCTATTTAAATACACGAGATTTTTTGGAAGTATTTTGCTGTATTTTGTCATTTAAAAGTGCCCAAGGCAAAATAGAACTTGTAATTTGCTGATTGTGCTCTAAAATACGAATGAAGGCATGTGTGTACATGTATGTTACGTATCCTAAATACTTTTATTTGAAATCTGTATTTAAAATCCGCATTTGAAGTGCAATTCTTTGTATTTTGTAGTTAGCATTTGGAACTAAAGTATTTTGGCCATCCCTGGAGAATGAGGGAGACTGAGGGATTTAATGATGTCCTATTGGTGAATGGGTAAGAAAACCAGGAAGAAAACCTCCCAGGACGGACATTGGTTGGGAGGGAAAGGGAAAAGTGTTGTGAAGAAAATGTGTGAGAGGCAGAAGGGAGAGGGAAGATTATGGGATTTGTTTTTAGTGGGTCGACAGGGAAGGGCGGAGGTGGTCGCGGCTTTGAAATAAGATGAAGACGTACGATAATCCTTCAGAGCATGCCGAAGAGGAGCCCAGGACTGGCAAGTCGGGAGGAAGTGCGGGGAGATTGAGCAGATTTCGATTCCCTTCCTATTTCAAGCCCAAGTCCGGAATCCCCATGGGCTCACCACCAACATCTCGCTCGCCCAACACCAACTCTTCCTCGTCTCCCTACAATCTATTCAATTTCAGAAAAGTTCCGCCGCCCAAAGCATCTCCGCCGAGGTAATCATCTCCATATCCAAATCCTTTAATAACCTTCAATAGGACATAACATTTAGAAATAGCCTTGAGTTTCCTATGCATTCCATTCTCGTTTCCAGACCTTGCTTAATAAGGACGAGAAATAACATTCCTCTTATACAATTGCTTATATATACATACGTTTATAGTACGCAAGGAAATTAAGCCACGGCGATAGAGAGAAGGACTAAGAATAAGAGGAGGAGCGGGAGAGGATTACATTTAATTATTATACACATCCGCGCCTTCAGATTACGTGCAGTCTTTATTCACATGTAATTTGTATTCTAATAGAACTCAATGATTCCTGATTAAGGCTCAATAAGGGCTTCTATTAAGACACACACACAAAACATACATTTATTCAACACTATAAGCATTATAGCAATTAGCTTTAAGCAACATTAAATGACATTAAATGACATTAAATGACATTAAGTGACAGTGAGGAGGTTTTAGTTTTTGAACCGAGCAACTCGAGAGTCTGAGACAGACTCAAGTCTTAATTACAATTTCAAGCTATTTATAGTGCGACAGGAACGATTATTTCACTAACAAGTCAAAATCGTTGGTTAATTAGTCATGGTCCATCAATTCAATTACAATTAACATGACGATCGTCGCTACAAGGCGATGATATATGAAATCATCCCAGTACACATACATGTAATAATAATGGAGAAATATATTATAATGGAGCAAATGCCAATATTCCTCTTTGCCCCCACAGGAAATCCGTGTCCTTCTCGGGGATGGACTGGAAGAAAAAAATGTCCACGGATCACACGGATGTAGCCTACCGCGAAGCAGTGAATCGACTCCGAACAATGTTGAGCCCGCAGCCTCGGAATCTCCTGGATGCAGCCACATTGAAGGTAAAGAGCATCCACAAATCCTGGGACAAACATATTTTTTTTTTAAATCGAAAATTGATTGGGACAACTCTCGAATCAAATATGTCTAATAATAATTCCATGCTAGAAAGTCAGACTATATTGGAGCCTTTTGTTTTCTATACATTCTAGTGAAAATCACAAGTTTTAAAAAATATTCTACAACATTTTGACGCCTTAATCTTGCTTTGAAAATTGCCTGTTTTTTCAACCAAACCACTCAAAATGGCTTGAGCATTGTAGCGACGATCGTAGTGTTGATTGTAATTGAATTGCTGGACTTAATTAACCAATGATTTTGACTTGTTAGTTAAATAAAGTTGAAAGTTTTCATGTGTAAGTAAGGGGATTTGGTTTTATTTTAGAACCTGAACTTGGATTTGAACTCACCCACAAATAAAGCCTTGGACTTGGCCACGACTCGGACGTCCCCGCTGACATCGCCACCAGGAAGTTCCTCCTCGGTCCGAGACCGCTTCAACTTCCGGTCCATCTTCTCCAGCCGGGCCTCCCCGCCCAAATCGCTGAACAACCAACTGTACCAGCCCCAGCCGGTCCCTCCGGCCTACTCGGGGGCGACCAATGACGACCTCTTCGATTTCATGAACAAGCAAGGTGAATACATTGCACAGTTAGAGAAGGAGACCAAGTACCAGCGGGATGATCTGGTCAAAATGCTGGATAAAGTGCGAGATGTAATTTCAGAGAATGAGGCTCTCCATGAGCGCCAGAAGCGGGACTTGCTCACCAACATGATCGACCAGCTGGATGAGAAGACGGACGGCTACAAGACGGACTCGTACGGGAAGAACAGGAATAGCAAGAATTCGGATCTCATGAGCTCCATCCTGAAGAAGCCCATTTTGAAGAAGGACCCGGGGACCACGAATCTCCTCCTCGAGTCCAAGATCGCCGAGATGGAGGCCCAATTGTCACAGGCCAAGAGGAGCTTGTCCATGGCTCAGGATGAGATCTCGGATATGAGGAGTCGGCAGAAGGCGGAGGAGTACGGACTCATTCTCCACTCGCCCTCCAACAACTCCCCTGGGATCATGGCCAATCCTTACGGGCAGTGCGACTTGCATCGGGCTGAGATCGAGAATTTGCAAAGGTGAAGTCCATTCATTCAAAAGTCACATTCCATTTAATTCGTCATTATGAAGCGCCTCGCTTTTTCCCTTCATTTGCACGCCACATTTTATTGCTCATTTTATCTTGCTTTAAAGCATTATTTCCAAGGTGATTTAGCACTGATTAAAAATGAGGATTACAAATTGGGATTAAAAATGAGGATTTTGGACAGGGAAAAGCATGATTTATTGGAGACGCTGTCGAAATTCAAGGAGCTCATGAGCGAATTGCGAGATCGCGAGTCGGAGGCATCCAAGAAGGTGAAGAAGAGCCTGGAGGCGGTGGAGGGGATGCAGCATGAGAAAGCCCAGGTAAAGCCATCATACGTTTTTTTATCACCTTCATTTTTACGCTATTTCCTATTATATTTTATTTATGTTTTATTTATATTTGAACTATGGAAAATAAATTAAGTAGTTAAAATAAGGACAGACCCAAAAACTCTGATTTACAATATTAGCCTGCATGGAAAACACAGCGCCGCAGAGCGGAGAAGAATTATCTGCGATGGATAACGGCCTAGAAATGAGCAGTCACAAAATTTCTCTCATTCCAAAGATTCTTGCAGATTGTCCCTTCCAATGTCAGATAATGGGAGAAAAGTTTATTAGTCGGATAAGAAAATAGTAGTTTGAGTAATTCTCTGAGCTTTTATGTCTATAATACACAGCCATAGTCAATATTTTCCGCAATTACCAGAGGATTCCGTATTTTCCCCAAGCAGATGAGAAGACATTGTGACGTAAAAGCATTGTGACGTAAAAACCAGGAGATAAAAAATAGATGCTTGAAAAAATATTAACCACGAATCTGCCTGTATAAATAATTGGGAATGATTAGGAAGGAAATTAACGTTTATCTGAATATGGAAAAAGCAAAAAAACAAAATAAAAAAAAACTAATAAATCCAAAAATATCCATTTATCTCACAGTAACAAAATTTGTTTTGACTCTCTTTATTTCTTCTTGCATGGGATTGTCCTTTTCATAAGAATCATATCTCTCTTTCTTTTTTTCTCTTACTATGAATACTCTGTGTGGGGGCAAAAGAGCGACTTGGAGACGCGGAGGTTACGGGAGGAGTTGGAGAGATATCAACAACGACTGAGGGACATGATGGCGGAGAGTTGTCAGAAAATTCATGAGGAGAAGCTCGGAGTGGAGCTCAAGTACCGGCAGGAGATTGAGATGCTCAACTCGAACATCAACTCCGAGGTGGATTCCCTCACCCGGGCCCGACTCGACCTGGAGCGGGGGAAGCGCCTGGAGCAGGAGCTGAAGCGGGAGCTCCAGATCAAGTCCCACACCATTGACGACCTCCGCCAGGACAATATGACACGGATGGGTACATTCAATACTTACATATGTGCATACATACGTCCATACATACATACTTACATACATCCATACAGACATACATACATACATACATATATCCCCATACTTCCATCCCCATCGCACCATTTCATAAGCATGAGCCTTTCCATAAGGAATAAGCACGGATGTATTCATAAATGGGAATAATTGGGAACAAAATTTCCCCTGAAATACCTTCTCATGCACTTCTCACACACATCTTTGCTTTGCCCTTTGTAGGTCACATGCAGAAGGAACTGAGTCAGGCCTTGGTGATGAAGAGTCACGCGGAGCAGGAGCTCATCAATACTCGGTTGATGGTGGAGAAAGCGGAGCGGGATGGGAAGCAGGAGTTGGCCAAATCCCAGGTCATTTTTTATCCCCATTTTTTTAATCCCCGCAATTCGGGGAAGATAAGCAAGCGGATCCCATTAAGATTTTCAACAGAGATGGGAAAGAATTGTATAGTCGATCGGTCGTCCTTGATTTGTGTTGGACACGCCACTATTTCACTGAGGAGGACCTGCCAAAATGGGAAGTCAAAGTGGAGATTCAAAATAGCCTCACCTCATTTGTCCTCAGGAAGCTAAGCTTCCTTACACTTTCAGGCTCCTCCAAAAATGTTCCTGTATTTTCCAAGCAATCGAACATTTTCTTGCTCCTCTTCGATGCTTAGCCCAAAGTGACTTGGAACATGTTTGCAATCATGCAATCAATGTTCATTTATATGTATTCTGTATTTCCAAGCAGTTTTTCAAACAAGGCGCAGGAATTACTTTCCCTGAGAAATGCAGGAGCAGTTAGATTTAATTAGCCAAATTATGGACCTAATCAGTACTGCTCATCGCTCTTGGGTTATTATTCTTCTAATCCGAATTGTTTTGATAACAATGACATGCAGGCCGAAATCACGTGCCTCCGGGAGCGGATGGAGAACTCGGAAGATGAGCTGATGAAAGCGCAGGAGACGATCGTTAAGTTGAATGAGACCATTTCGCAGCTTCAGAAAGAAGTAATCCTCAGACATTAATAAATAATACGTCAATTAATTAATAAATAATAAAAAATAAATAAACGTCCGTTTATTTATTTTGTCAAGAAAGCAAATGAACAGGAGTAAATGCAAGAGCAATGTTTGTATGTATTTTATTTATTGGTTTCAGAATTCCAACCTCAAGCAACATGGAGTGTCCGAGGATCCACAAGTGATTGATGTGATTGAAAATATGAAGGAGAAACATGGTAAGCGTCACATAATAAGTACGTACCTACACAAAAGGAATGACAGAAGAGTTCAATCACTTAAATCACCAGGCTCCTTGTGTGTTTTGTTGCAATTAAATTAAAAAAATATGTTACTTAATTTTGCAAACAGCTCATGACATGACGGAATTGGAGACATTAATCCAAGCCCAGAGCGGCCTCCTGGATACCCTCCGAGGGGATTGCAAGACGCTGACGAATAAGTTAGATGATAATTCAAAACAATACCGGTAAATTCCGCATTTGTATCTACATATTTATTCATATGAATTAGCAAGATTTTACACATCTTTAAGCATCAAACTAGCTAAATACACATGTATACCTATATGTACAGATGTATATGTGCGTATTTATAGGCAAGATTTGAAGTCGGAGATCCAAAACTGCGTCTCCAGCCTCCGCCAAGACCCGCCATCTGCGGCCGCCTCGGAGAACCAAGCCGGGGAAAAGCCGGAGAAAGTGAAGGCCTTGGTCTCGGAATTACAGACGGTCCTCCAGGAGATGACCAGCTGGCTGGAGTCGGTCCACGAGGAGGAATCCGAGGAGGAGGACGAGGAGGAGGAGGAGTCCGAGGAGGAGGACGACGAGGAGGAGGCGGAGGAGAAGGACAAGGCGGAAGGGGAGGACGTCGGCGCAAAGGAGGGGAAGGAGGAGGAGGAGGAGGAGGAAGAGGAGGACGAGGAGGAGGAGGAGAAGGAGGGGAAGGGCTCCCGAAAGGGAAAGAAAGAGGAGGAGGAGGAGGAGGAGTCCGAGGGGAAGGAGGAGACGGAGGAGGAAGAGAAGAAAGAGAAGGCCGAGTCCCGGAAGAATTCGGGGGAGAAGGCCAAGAAGGAGCGCCCCGACGAGGGCGAGAAGGACGAGGATGAGAGCGAGAAGAAGGAGACGGAGACGGAGGAGGGCGAGGAGAAGGAGGAGGAAATCAAGGAGGAGGAGAAAGAGACGAAGGGAGAAGGAGACAAGGAGGAGCCCGAGAAGGAGGCGCCAGAGAAAGCAACGACCGTCCAACATCTCAGCGCTCGAATCGAGGATTGGGTCCAGCGGATTCAGAGCATTATTGACAAGTAAGAATTCCAACAATGTACGTTTTTTCTTTTATTTTGCATTTTTCATTGTTGCTCAATTTAAATTTTGTATCTATTCCTCCAGATTTTCCGACGTCTTTCCCAGCAAAGCAGTGGTGTAAAAGGGACAGTCCCAGGGACTTCTCGTCAATCACATCTGCCTGGTTCTCGCAAGCGAATTGTTACCAAAAATATCATATGACTTGACTTTTATTTACAATTTACAACAATTACGTCCTATTTCGACTTTGCTATTCCATCTGTTTTATCCTTGTATTGTTGATGATGCGGAATAGAAGTAAAACAAATAGGATTAGTATCTAAAGGAAATATTTCCCGCCTTTCTCTCCTGTGATCGCCTGCGATTCCAGCCGAATCTTCTTCTTTGGTTGGTGCTCATGCGACAAAAAAAATTGTGACCTAATTCAAGTTGCATTTATGGTCCTTGCATCTTGCGGCAAAAATTCGTCTTTATTTCACAAAATAAATGAAGACCATTTTATTCGTATCATTTTAAAGAGGCGCAGTGGCCGTGCTGGACTGAATGAATTCCGGGATGGGAATCGGGGCCGGGCATCGGCATTTGCAATTGGTGTTGTAGACGAGACGGAGAGCGGGGATTTGAAGCCTCTGGAGGACGTTCGCTCCCACGCCTCGACCACACTCAAGCTGCCCATTCTCGCAGTCACACATTTGGTTCAAATTCACAAAGTTAAAGAGGAAAGGGAGACGCGTGACAATGACGGAATTGCAGTCCTGCGTGGACACCGTCACGTTTGCACATTTTTTGGGGGGAGCAGTAGCTGTGGGCAAAAGCAGATCAAATCCATTTGAATCCACGCAAATTTTAATCCCTTTAAATCCACGCAAATTTTCATGGACCAACGGAAAGCAAATTGAATTGCATAAGAATGATTTACAATTAGACGACATTCAAAATGAATGGAGACATTGTCTTACGATCGGGCAAAATGTCCTGGCGCTCAGCTTCCACCACCGAATTTGCTTGCTGGATGTCCAGCGAATTTCCGACATCGGCCAGGCCGCAAGAAAGGACAGCGCCGACAAGAACCGCCAAGAGAATTCTCTTCATGGTGAACAAACGTATCACAAAAATGTGTTACAACTATGGAAAGACGGACAAATTTTTGCAAAAATGCGGCACTCAATCCTTTTCACGACCATTTATACTCTGTTGCAGGTGATTCCCTCCACTAAAAACAGTAAAAACAACATTCCTTCTCAATATTGATGAGATACGGGAAGGATAAAAGCTTCTACACAAAAATGACCCATACGAGATGCTCTGTTGCTATCATAAATGGAAATAGCACATCCGCATAATTCTTTATGCAATCAGGCTCAGAGCCAATGGAAATCAGAGCCAATCCGGGGGGTTAATGCCCTCCCTTCAGTGGAAATACATTCTATGTGCACCGTGAATTTAATATACAATGCATAGGTACATACATATACTTATTCAATGCATTTACGGCAAATGTTGAATTAATTACATGCCCATAAAACATCCTGTCTGCGCCCAGCCATTTATACCGTAACAATGATTGGAAACTGGGATTCAAACAATTGCAAACAATCCAATGCAAACAAACAAACGATTGCCAACAAGGCCGAATTTAAGCCACTCTCAGAACATTTCAGTTCTGCTGCAGAGGGAAACCCCTGAATTACAAATATGATAGATAATTAATTACAAAAGTGCTGGTGTAAAACTCCGAAATCACGTCATTATATTTATTTTAAGAACTATTTCCATTTCTACGAGTGGTGGGAAATAATGCTTGCAATAGCTTCAAAAGCATAATAATTGCTTTCAATGGTGAGGAATTGCTTCAATGAGGGAATTGATTTTCGATATGAAAGGATGAAAGCAAGCATTTTATATTGTTGATGTTAATTGTGCCATTACATAACTATTAATACGTGAATACCACAAACGCAATGAAGAATTAATTGGCATCTAAGCCCTTCCTGTCCTGCATACAGTGGAGTCCCTTTATAGCAAGTCTCTTTATAACAACATTTCTCTATAACAACATTGTTTTTTCCGTCCTTCGTACATATGAGCTATACATCTTTTATCTTCTATATCACAACTTTCCTCTGTAACAATATTTTTCGCCGTTCCCTCCAGTGTTGCTATATATAGACTCCACTGTATACATGTATAGAAGGCATATTATATAGACATTATATAGCTCTATACATGTTATATAAATATGTGTTCATTGTACGTATAAATACGGTAATTTATTCTAGTCGTCACCTCGTCCCTGTCTCGAGTGTTTTTCCGTAGCATAACTTACGGCTCCATGAGCTGTATTGGAAAGGTAAACAAGGGATAATAAAGCAACATTCGGATTATAATAACACTTTGCACAATACTGAATTAACCAGAGACACTAATATCAAATGATTAGACATGCATAACAGTATGTACGGTGGAAGGTATGTATAGATTATAGGCTCTCCTAATACGACGCACTTGTTACTGCGTGAGAAATATGGGGGATTGTGCAAGACATGATGAACTAGGATGGTAAGGAAGGCTTTAAGGAAGGGCTTAAAGAGCCTTAAGAGCTTAAGCCGTCTTCCGGGCCACGAACAAGGACATGGTATTATAGATGATGATGCTGACGAGCGTGAGCTGGAGTCTGTAGTCAATGAAGCCGAAGTTGCCATTGAATGTGTAGAGTGGCTTAAAGGCCCTCAGATACTTGGGAAACCACGTCGGACGTCTTTCGTACCACTGCCAGGCTCGGAAGAGCCGGAGGGACAACTCATAATTCCTGGCCACTTCCGTGAGGATGACGGAGAAGAGATAGCCCAAGCCGAGGACGACGGCGGCGGACTTGACGGTGTGGGTCGTGATCCCCACCACGATGTTGATCACGATGAGGAAGGTGGCGGAGACGATGCAGACGCAGTAGAAGTCCCGGAAGTACTGGTTGTGCTCCATGTGGATCACGCGCAGCTTGAAGTAGGCCGAGCACACTTCCTCCACATTTCCCACCGGCGCATCCGACAATGTCAGGAGACAACTAAGTAAACATTAAAATTAAACATATTCAAAATAGAACGAATTATTTTGGGCGAGAATAAACAGGGATAAACCAGATCTGTCAAAGACGTTTTGAAGATACTTCAGAATTTTGGTGACCACATTGGCGTGATACGCAAGGAGTCCAGCGATGAGGGCAGGCGGAGAAAACTGGAGAATCCATAAATAGATTTGGAGGAGAGTCAAGGGCAGCCTTGATCCTGGGAATAAATTGCCAAGGGTCTTTATGGATGTGAGGTGGAACTTTCTCTCCGGCTTTCTTAAAATCCTCAGCGTGTACACTACAAGGAGGGCATTAAAGACAAACAGGCTAGCAACCACCACTTTCTTCGTGGCCTTGACTAATTTCCTCGAGGCATCGGCATCGGACTGCGTCGTTTGGAGCTGATTCGAGCCTGAGAAAGAGAAAAATATTCATTGGTTTTTATACCAAAAGGCGATTGGGGGAATTTATCATTTATTTTTGGAAATTATCATTTATTTTTGGAAATTATCATTTATGTTTGGAAATTATCACTTATTTTTGGAAATTATCATTTATGTTTGGAAATTATCACTTATTTTTGGAAATTATCATTTATTTGTGAAAATTTAGCATTACGTTTAAAGATATTTTTATCCATCCGGATAAGCCGATTCAAATACATCCTTGCCCCGTCCCAATTCCTGAAGATGCACAAGTAGGAGAAGAAGACGTACGTCGTTCCTCCCAGAAGTCCTTGGAAATTTGAATTTTCGTTCGGGCCCAAAAGCTGTAATTTGCGGAAGACGAAATACCGGATAACAATGGCTAGGGTGTAGAGGGAAAATATGAAGCAATTGAGGATGCATCGGAAGATGTTGGCTTTGGATTTAGTCATATAAATTTGATGAGTGACGGTGTCCACTTTGTAGGGCAACATCCCAGTGAGGGCGGTGTATTTAGTGGCCCGCAAAATCCAGTGAACATCCTTGCCGGCGACGTCCTCAAATCCCGAGATTTGCTGCTCAACCGGGAAAAGTTGGAGGTCTTGTTCGATGCGGGATATAAAAACCCGATTTTGCTCCGTTTTTCCCAGAGCTTGCATCTCCATGATGATCTATATTGAACTTTTCTTTATATATCACGCATGCCTATGGCCAATGGTAAGTGGGAATTGGATGCGTGCGATCATAGGACGGGACAAATACTCTGCGGATCCACCAGACAAATACGGGATTGTAAATTAGAGTCTCAATATTTCATTTATTGATTGTGTACCAAGTCGAGAATGTTTCTTAGCATGTTTTTCTAGCACTTGGAATCCGTAATTGGAGTAAATGAGTATTATAGCATAATTCTTGAATTATTACGATTATTATCTGCCTTGCTGACCAAATTCTATCTAATTGTAAGCTATTCGCTCCAAGCATTTGCGTGAGTAATTTAAGCCTATTTTAGGCACCTTTTTGGAGTAGCACTAGGCATGGAAGGGAATGGAACAAATTGATTATAATAATTCGCACTCATCCCCTTATTCAAAGTAATTTTTCTTTATATACGCACACTCACGGCACACAGCTGTAATTGGTTCGTATAATTATTAGATTTTGGGCAATAATACTTTTACATTCCAGGCAATGCTACTTTTCTTTGGCAATAGTAATTATTTCCCCCGTTGATTAGTAGCAATTTGTTGGTTATTCTGAAGGTAATTGAAGTGCCATTTTTATCTAATAATAATACGGTCTACATACATAAATGTCTACCCACAAGCCCAATTTACAAATCGTACTTATGTAGACGTGCAATAGCTCAAAGTTTATCCGAAACCCCGTGGAATAAATACGTGATCCTCACATCTTTCGACGCAGACAATGATTTTTAATTATTACGAATCACATTATTTAATGTGATGAGTAGGAATGTTTCCCTATAATTAGATTTGCTTTGAAAACATTGATTCACACTGCGTCGCCTGCATGAATTGTGAAGTCTTTGTTGTTGATTTCTATGAAAGAGAAACGAATGACTGCGTGTGCATTACATGACTCATTATAGAAAGTCCCATAAAATTTCGCACAATATTGGCAAAGGTTTGCAGGGAAGTAAGCCGGAAGGGAGAAGAAATAGCATTCTCTGCCTGATTTAATGAACAGTTAGAAAATTCGGTTCTGGAAATCCTCTGAATGCAGTGACCAAATCCCTGGGAATAGGTTAAGGTGAGGTGAAATGCAGAGAATAGAACACCGCTGGAAGGAGCAGCAGCCATTCGTCCTTGCTTTTTTAGGTAAAATTAATTCTGCTGCTATAACATATAGGCTCCTAATAAAAAATTTGCGCATACATATACACGCATGTAATTCCAAGGACCATTTATGGTTCGTCCTAGGCATGGCCACGCTAATTATGAGGCAATCAGTGTCAGCCCAGAAGGATAACGATGCCATAACGCATGCTCTCGCCTCGAAAATGTGCGATGGTTACCAAAAATTCCTGAGCACAAAGGAAATTCAAGGGAGGATTAGGAAGTTAGAAGGGGAAGCGGAAATCCCCTGTGACATCCTGTACCTTTGGGAGCATTGTTCCGATAATGACGGTATAGTCAAGGCTCCTCGCCCCATTACATTTATTTATATTTAGCGCATAAATTACATTTAGCGCTAGTAAATAGTCTGGGAAATGATTCTCGCAATCCTTGTGCCTTGTGAAGAATCCTGGAAACCATTTGTGCTCGGCAGTTGCGATGTCCCTGAGATGCTCCCTCACGGAGGCAGCTCTAATCCAGGCATGCCCAAGGAACCAATGGAATCCATCCCACAATCCTTGGCCGAGAATCCAAATCATGACGGCACCACTCCTGGTCCTGTTCAATCTTCACCCCATCCCACCGAGGAATTTCAGGGGTCCGATATCCATGAGGATGCTCATGCCCGGGCGAATACTAAAAACGGCCCGGATCAACAAGATGTCATCACGGATGCCATCACGGACGCGCTCGCTCAATCTCTTTGCGCCAGCTTGGACTCGTATGGGAGAGACAAGGCTGTCCAAGGGAAAGTTCGGAAGCTCCCCGGCCAGAATTCGGACTGCCGACTTTTATTTCCGTGGGAACACTGCGATGAGCGTCAGTGCCATCTTTCATTGAAGACTTCAAATATGATGATATAATCCTTATACGTCTAATAATAAGATAATATAATTGTTGCATAATCATGTTCTTCCAGCTGAGAACGGGATATACACCCCATTCAAAAGCGCTGCGTGTGAGGCCGGTGAAATGTGGACGGTCCTCGGGACAGACGATCTTCTGGAGGCGGACGATGGGATCGTCAACATTCCTCTGGATCCTCTTTCCGAAGCTATAGATGAGGACCCTGGCAGGTCGGGAGAAGAAATGGGAAATTCCTCACCAGTTACTGGAATTAATGAGCCTGGCCCAACCAGTGACCTTCTCACAGATGAATTGGCTGCAGCCATCTGCTCCTCCTTTGACACCTACGAATCTTCCAAGGAAATCCTGGGAATGCTGACCCGACCCGAAGGGACCACTTCCAGATGCGCTCTTCTCTTTGCCTGGCACCACGAGCATGGTGAAAATATGTCCACACTTTCCCGGCAAATCCCGTCGAAAGCGAATTTCATCCTTTTGTTTCGAAGTAAACATTTTTTTTTACTTTCTGTCTTTGCAGGTAGTTTTTCCCCGGCGAAATGCGAAACAGCTGGTATGAGTGCTGAGGGGAAATGACGGAAGCTATGCTTAAAGAATATTAGTAGCATCAATAGCAAATAGCAATCAGTATTTCAGATCAAAACAAATATTTATTACTATTGTTTTGTAATGATATTATTTATTACCCTATAATAATGTCCATGTGATTTGCGTAATAGTAAAAGGTACCGGTACATAATAGTAAATGCGTATAATTCTTGTATATTACATTTATATTGTACAAAAGAAATTTTAGGGTAATTTTAGGGTAATTCACATTTTTTGTAAGAGGATTTATTATAGGCAACGTTTCGTATATCTGATACGTACTTCGCCAGATTGGATTAATAGTTTTGTATAAGACAAAAATTGTTGTTTATTGCTCTTATTTCCTTGGTATACATACACTTAGCTAACATTTCTTGCTTTAGCTAATAAAGAAAATACGTAGAAAAAAATTAGGACTGACACCGGGAGAAGCAAGAAGCACTTGATGAAGCTTCTTAAAGGTGAGTGATACATGTATGGACAAAAGATAAAAGGGAAAGCAACTCCTGAAATTGAATCCATCAAAATATTTTGTGTGCCCTAGTCCTTCCATGTTTTTGCATGATTGATGGAAAACTGTGAAACGGAAAAATATCCAAAATGGCAGATCACAAGATTGATGTCATTCAAAATTCAAAAAATCACTTCATGTGTATATTAACATTAAGTATTTCTTAGTAACTCAGATCATGCAGAAAAATATCTGAAAACCCCTGGATAAATTTTGTGATTGGTATACATTTGTGCATGATACAAATGTTTTTGTAATACATATGTATGCGGGTATATAATATAGTTGAATCCACAATTTTCAATTTAATATCATTGTCTCGTCGTTTTCATGGAAGTAATCGCAATTGGTATAAGATAATTATTCACCTATACCTATGTAACCACGGTTTACGAGGATTCACATGTACCTATTATAAATATATAACTGCAATTAGAAAAACCTCTATAATTACGCTAATCTTTGAATGGCAACGTCCATCTGCTTTGCAATGACACGTGAATGCAAATTCTATTTTTGGAGATAGCGAGTTGAGAATCACAACACAGTATTTTATTTTGTTTGAAGTCCGTTGGCTGCTATTATGTCAAGTTGAAGGATTATAATATTTTATGCGCATTGGTTTGATTAAAATACGAGAAAAAACAGCCGTCCATCACTGTACAAAGCAACCTTAAAACCTTAAATACATACGTAAAAAATAATACTGATACAGGATTCATAATAATACATAATGTAAAATGCTTCCCGTCCCTCCCATTTATGACTTGTATCTGATATAACGTGTTCCAAACACAACATTGTAAAAGTATTTCGATTTAAAAAATAATTTTAGAAATATTACAAGGGTCTCAACGTCTAAGATCCTAAACGAATACAACTAATTTATAAAATGTAATAAAGAAATATTGCCAAATATCCCAACATGCTAGGAAAATAACGATTAAATGCGCTTACAATTACATACGCAGGTCAAAAACTAGCTGCCAAACGAATACCTAACTGCCATACGTCTTTTCCACGTGTATGATGATCATGTCAATCCCATACTTCCTCCCTAATTCCGTATTACCCTATTTCGATTGACTTCGGGAAAAAACTCCTCGTCCGTAAGACAGACAAATGCTCCGAGCGTGTTATACATATAGTTGGTTTTAGTAGGTAAATGATAGGTAAAACGTCGAACAAATCAAAACCGGGAGGAATTCATCCTGTCATCTATCTTGATATATCCTGCTCTAAAATTTCTTAGATTAAACAGATATATATACATTCTTTTCTTAATTTTTACACCTAGGTTTGATTTGTTCCGACAGTTGCCACAAGTCGTCGTCGTTGAGGGACTCGTCAAAGTTATTGAGGAACGCTAGTAGAGAGTCGTTTCTTATAAATCCAAATTGACTGAAAAAAATTAAATGAATATTTTTAATGTTATTCATTCAGAAGAATGTTTTTTTCGGGATGAAATTACTTCACCATTTGTAAATCCGTAAATATGAAGTAAACATCCTCATACCAAGAATGAAAGCGCCGAATGGGCTCCAGAACCACCCACTGCTGCCACCGTTTTATCCAATTCACTTTGCCATCCGCAAGGAAGTCCACATTGCCGATATGTACAAACGTCAAGTCCTGGAGCACCAGTCCACTGCAAAATAGAAAACGCGTATGTATAGATTACACTCTAATGTAAATATGTATCGCATACGGCATTCATCCTAGAAAAGTAAATAGCAATCGAAGGAAACAAAATATAACTCACATGTAAGGAATGCAAGGCAGTTTGCTCTCAGCCAGAGCTTGTCTGTAAGTTCTGAAAGAGCCGGAGGAATCAGTGAGTGCCGCATGGGGTTTGAGAGCTTCCGTGAGTCGTCTGGAGAAGCCAAGTCTCCGAATGGGAGCAGAGTCCAAAGCAGCGAGGACTGCTAGCAACGAGTTAAAATTCGAGTAGTCCCTCAACTTTCGCATGACTTCGATCAGTTTTTTCATCGTTCGATTTCTCTCCCGACTTGTCACGCACGTCAATACTTTGGACCTTGCCCTGTTTTTCGTCCAGCACATGCAAATATACATACACAAGTTTGTATAGGAAAAAATACGAAATACGAACATATGCTCGTCACAAAATAAATACAGGAAAAGTATTAAATTAATATCCATTGGCTCAATTGTTTTTTGTGGTAACATTTATACCGACAAAACACGAACCCTGTAATTTCACATAGGACGAACTATTTACAGAAACAACGAAATTTCACGGTTGACTCCGTGACTAAAATTCCCCACAGCAAGTGAGGTTACTTACAAACATTTCTGAATGGTCTCTGTCCGACAAAAAAAATATTCTTTTAAGGTTTTAAGATTATGAACGATGAACTTACCAATAAGAAACCTTGTTAAAATGCTCTGTGAAATTGTTCAATGCTGGACACAAATCCTCCGTCTGTTCTCTCGCCCACAGTAGGAGCTCTGCGGGCTCAAGCTGACGAAAGAGCTCAGCGTCCAGAAGAGTCATTTGTTGAGCAATGCTTGTGGCACTCCATTGAAGAAGTGTTTGTCCCCTGTAAGCACAAATTTACGCATCAATACACCACGCATTGTTGTATTTTAAAAAACTAACTATTCTGTTTTGATTCAAACAGCATATTAGTCGATAGACAAATATAATATAATGGGAGAATAATTGTTTCTTCAAAGCAAAAAATTCAGCAGAGAACACGTTTTTCCTTTGTAATACATATTCTGAAAATCAGCGACAACAACGCGGAACAAAATTACAAAGAAGCAGGACTGCATAGAGTCGATGACAAATATTAGAAAACCAAATTTCTTACTCAGTCGTGATTGCCAAAGATACCGGGGCCGGCTTGGGACTAAGCAACTTGGTTCGTACGCTGTATTTGACAATGAGGCCCTTCCTGGCTTTCAGAGCATTGATGATCTCCCCATTGTTGACGAGGTAATAAATGCAGTCACGGACTTTGGTCACCATCCCTTGCTCCAAATCCATGGGCCTGAAAATTATTTTCATTATAATAGTTGCAACAAAAAATTACATCATACAAAAGTGTCCAACCTAACCTATTCAAGAAATATTGCAAAGTAATATTTCTTAGGCTAATTCTCGAAAGGAACCTAAGTAGAATCCATATAAACAATTGTGTAATAAGTAAAAATTATTTTAATATTTTTCGAGATTTAGCTCCCTAGCTTGAAAGTGAATACAGTTTGTAGCGAAAATTGCGAGGCGTTGACGCAAATACGTAATTCTACTCACGTTAAAGAATTGACAACGTCCACGAAGACGTCCAACGTGGCTCGTGCATGCGTAACGGATGTTCTGTCCGTCTTCTTCTCAAAGTACTGGTATCTCTTCCATAATAAACTGACCACGTCGATGGGTCGAACGAAATTTCGGTACGTTAACAGGAAGACTTCACGGAATTTCTTGTCTGCCAACAGAAAGTATAACACAAGCAAATCATTAATTTTTGATTTGTTCCATCCGTTGCATATAATAATACCGCACATTTATGTATGTATGTACATATATGTATACACCTACAGATGTATGTGAATTTTATTTTATTTAGAGAAGCAACACGAACGGCTGTAAATGCAAATGTACTTGTAGGACAGGAAATGTCCAGAAGTTGATGTGCTTACCGGCAAGATTAGGACTAGTAGAATAAACGATAAGCGCATGAGGATCTCCACCTTTGACTTCTGGTCCATCACAAGAGGGTTTTCCAATGCTAGTTGAGCCGTCATTCATGACGAGCAAAGGTCCCGCATCCAAAATGTACATTTCAACGTTATCTTCATCTAAGCCCCGTTGTGGACTTCCCAACGATATGGAGTCGGCCCTATTCAAAATACCAGAGGTCGTTGCTCCAGTTAATTCACACACATAGCAAATAACCTGCCAAAAATTGACAGAAAGACGTATTATGCCAAATTAAAATCTGTACTTTACCCCGAGAAACTATGTGCTGGTGTGAGTGCAGGAGCAGTCACATTGGAGACATTGACGCTAATGGGAATATTGAGGGTATTGAAGGACTTGGGTGACGGAGGGCGCTGAGCGCCACTGGGACTCAGGAAATGTGATGATGTAGCTTCCGGTCCCTGGACGTGAGGCTGTTGCTGTTGGGGTGACTGTGGATGATGTTGGTCAGAGTTATCACCGCAAACATGGCTGCTACGATTTCCCGTATTGTCCTCACTATTTGGAGTATTAGTGGCAAAAGCTGCTCGGCACTTTTTGGGTGGCAGAGACGGGGGTTTCCCTTGGGAGAAGCCACTACCTCCGCCACCCATGGCTCTTCCCTCGCAAGAGGGACTAGGACTCAACGAATTCCTCAAAGATTGATTGTCTACAAGCTGATAATGATCCTCCGAGGCAGGTGACACCGGTGGAGGGATACCCTGACCCCCATTACTCTGACCTCCAAGACTGGAAGGAGATGTACAAAACGACTGTTGAGGGTAGTGATGGAAAGGACTGATGGCCGGGTTGGCAAAGGAGGATCGCTTGAACTCGGCGATGTTGTTACTCGCCCCACCTCCGGCTGACTGGGGACTCAGGTCAGGCTGCTGGTTGTTACTGAAGGGGAAGGAGGAAGTTTGGAGGGGCGTTTGAAGGGAGTACTGATGGAAGAGGGGCGTGTGTCCGTCTGAATGATGGGTAAAGTGAAAGGAATTTTGATGATTGTGAAAGTGATGATGATGTTGCTGGTGCTGATGATGATGATGATAAGCGTGGGAATCAAAATTGTGCATGAGTTCCACGTAGGCCGTGATAAGGCTGTGCTTCTTCTTGGGAGGGAGTGGAGGTTTCTCTTCCTGCTCGTAGCCACTTGCCGCTCCCACAAGCGTATTCCTGGATTCGGAACAACTCATAAATTGTCGGGAGTGGTAGCTATTGGCAGAGGACGTGGACAAGGCCCCCACGCTTGGTCGAGGGGGGAACATTTCCGCGTTTCCAGGCATGGGCGACAAACTAGTAGTACCATGCCAACTGGCCACGTCAATATCCTCCCCCTCTCGTACATTGTCATATGGGGACGGCGATCTCGGGTCCATGAGGCCAGTTGAAGCGGAATGACTCTCCACCATACTGCTATTATTATTACAGCTCCCTAATCCACCACTGCCACTATCAATACTGGGTACGGCCGGATTGTTGTTTGAGATTTGTCGTTGAAATTGGTTGATGTCACTAGAGTCCGGCAAACCTAGCGTCGGCGGCGGGGGAACCCGCCTGGTTGGACTACCCAAGAGAAATTTGCGGATCCGACTCTGCTTCTCCGGGAGCATGGGAGGAGGAGAGGAGGCGGAAGGCTCGCCCTCACTGAAGACAGCGGTAGGAGCGGCTTCCCCTGAGATGACTATTCCTGCACCATGATTTGTTAGTCCCTCCGGGTGACCCGGGTGGAAAATGCTTAAACTATTATTATCCCGAGATCTCAAAGGAGGCTCTGCACAGGTGGCGAAAACGTCCGCATCCGTGTCCGTATCCGGGTCATACATGCTTAACCCGGCGAGTCCCGCACCACTACTCGTATTACAACTGGAGACTGAGATTCTCTGGGTGTTAGCGCCACCAGCCCCGCTAGCACAACCACTATTCCTTCCCTCGCAGGCGGAGTTAGGACTGAGACCAGACTGGGTGGATTGGGCGTCCACCAGAAGAAGATTATCCAAGCTACTACCTAAACTAAGGGATTGAGAATGGGTGGTGGCCGCAGATTGAGATCGAGATTCGTCCACCAACAACATTTTATCCAAGGAGTCATCGGAGCCCAGTCGGTAAGAGTCAGAGAAGGTACGGGTCTTTTTCCCATTGATCTGTCCTATTAAGATCTTGGAAGGTGGGAGCCCACTCCCACTCGTCGAATTACTGGAGTTGGTTGCTGAAGATCTTGCCACGTAAATGGAAGAATCAATCCAATTTTGTGAGTGTGAGTGTTGCGAGGAGGAGGACAGTTCATAGAATTTGGAGGAATGATGATGACGTTGTTGTTGGTAAACAGTCTGATGATGATGTTGGAATTGGTTGTGGTGGAGGAGGCTCCCGGAGGAACTACTGTTGGAAGCTCCCATCCCTTCTGGGTGATGTGTTCCATGGGAGGAGGTGGCGGAGGATTGCTGTTGATGCTGCTGCCGGGGACTTAGCTGGCTTGTGGAACAGCTGGTGATATTTTGATGTTGGATGGGCGAGGAAGGGCCTGACTGTTGCTCCAGCCATTGATTTAACATGGAATTAGAATTGGTACTAGAAGGGGTTTGACTCGAATAGCCAGTCGTAATGGAGCCCCGCAGGGGATACAATTGACTCTGACTACTATTCCGACTATTTTGTGAATGAACTCCGCCGCTTCCACCGCCCGACCAGTCGATCGTATCAAAGGATTTCGCCGTCCATTGCTTTAGCTTCGGGGGCAACGGCGGTCTGTGGAATCAACAATCAGAGTTACAATTTTCCATATTTCAACTATTAAACAATCACCGTTAAAAAATTATGCGCCTCGATAAAATTAAAGTACTTTTTAAAAAAGTATGCTAAGTACGTTGAAACAAGTAGAAATCTCCAGTCAGTTAAAAGACTGTCAAAAAAGTGAAATATTCTTTAAATCCGACCGCAGAAAAATAAATTTCGCTAAGGCTAATTATAGAAAACAAAATAAAAGTCCAGCACAAAAAATGAACAAGACGAAACTGCGCTGAATTAAAATTACAATATCGGACCGAGTCTGTGGATTATCCTAACCTTTTCTCCTGAACTTTTCCACTAGCACCATCCTTCCTCTTGTCTTCGGTATTTGACTGACTAAGAATGTTGGCAAAAGCCGTCGTATCGGAGTGGACTACTCCTGCCGGACTACAAACTCGTCCACCGCCACCTACGCTTCCTCTTTTTGCGGGCGCCGTAGTCGCAATTGAAAGTTTTGTACTGTGTCCATTTTCCTTCGCGTCAACCAGATTTTTTAAACGCTAGAAACAATCATTTTTACAAGAAATTACTCAAACGTTTTGGCTTCTAACATCCAACATGCTTTAATTTTCATATGTAGAGTTCAACTAGTTATTGATTCCAACTGCGTCCGTATTAAGCTTCGACAATGAGATCGGATTTTATTTGTAATTTTTACGGTAGATAGTGTGTGACTGCATACCATTAATGCCTCCCGGGTGGTTTTGAGCGTTTCTAGTAACTTCTCAAAGTAGAGTTCCTTTTGAGCCTCATCGCACTCTTCTTTAAGGAGTAGGACGTCAACGGACGTCAAGAACTCTGACAGGGCTGCCTTCACCTGCGAGATGGCTGACTGATATGCCGCACTACAAAAAACAATTCAGGAAATGATACTCATGAAGAGTAAAAAGTAAAAACACTGAAAGTAAAAACACTGAACGACTGAACGATCCGTAAAATAAAGGTAGCACGGCTTTAAGTCAAAAATAATAAAAACATTTCGGAGGCGTAATATTTTGTAAATATTATAAATGCCATTAAATGAGGCCACAATGTCCACAAGGGGAATTCATCAAAACAAAATAGTACTGGGGCATCTTTTAAGGACTTCTTTTAATCACAAATAAGTTGAGCAAACGGAGGACAGAGGGAAAATATATCACATTATCATGTACATATAACAGGCATGATTAGTACCAAAAAGAGGTATTTTTAATATGCACTCATTTTACCTATCACTGGCAGAAGCCTTCTTGACATCATTGAGTAGACATCCCATTAGATCCAACATCACATTCGAGCTGCCGCCGAGTAGATCAATGCAATTCTTCTGGATTAAACTCTCTACAAACTGGAGCGTCAGGTGAGCCTTTTTGGTGGAAAGTCCAAAACAAATTTTCTTATGATTATCCCAACATAATTGAAAAACTATTTGTTACTCGCTTAGCTAGATTTTTCACCAGACGTATCATGTTTCTGCAATTTGTTATTTGCTTTTTAAACCCTGTATTACTGTTTTGAATGTATTTACCACGGTAATTACTAAATCATAGAAGTTACTGTTGTTATCAACCGGGGATAAATGAGATTACATTTATTTATTTATTCATGCTATTGCAAAGATTTAAATGTTAAAATGTGTGGTACTTCTTTGAGCCGGTGGCAAATGGAGACGCGAGGTTCAAGGCTGGGGTTGTCCCCTGGAAGGAGAGGCTCTCCCTCACTATTCCAGCCAGTGGGACTTGCCACTCCAGGGGAACAGGCACCACTCTGACCTTCTTGACCCAGGGACCGGTTTCTCGCCAAGCGCGAAAGGATGTCTTCTTTAAAGCTACGGCAACGTTTCACCAAGCCTTTTATTCCTGCAAGAGAAAAATACCGAAAATAAATTAGGTGGGTGCTTCATATAAGTGAGTTTTTAAAGAACTACTGCACGTCGCAAACTACAAATTGATGAAGGAATAGAATGCTACATGTAAACATCTGTCAATAGAATATATGTATTAAAAAAAGTCCATTTAACGTGTTTACTCGCATTATTTCTGGTCTTACTTGGAGGTTTGTCGCTCTTACTGGCTGACATCTTCAACCGTCCAACGGATTCTTGTTGACACAACTTTGTGCTTTAATTTTTGCCGTTGGGAAATAGCAGAATTAGCATGATAGCCAACTCCAGCTTCATTTCCACAATTCTTTGAAGCCACCAAAGATTCCTGTCATTTTATTTTCAAAATAATCCTCCGGGTGCTTTTGGAAACTTTTGCAAGAGCACGATAGGAAGAGACACAAATTGCACCAACTATAGAGGATACTTTCATCCCGTTTTTCCATCGTCTTTTACGACTTTGCCAATCTCCGCTTCGGAGTAGTTAAGCACACGATGAAACAGGACAAACACGGCTCTCCTCCCGCCATTTGATGGTAGGGTCAAGGCTGGATTTTCGAGCACTCGAAGAAATATTGGGACCAACTAAATCTGATGCGGACTCCATGTGATTCCTCACGAAATCTTATATTGTGTAAAAACCCCAAGTAATGCACATTTCATTTCGGATCAGATGTAATTAGTAACAAAGGTTGGAACAGTTTCTAAAAACATCCCTGACTCTACCCGCCGTTCCCATCAAGATTCACAAACACACACTTCTGCATCATAATGAGGCCCTTCAACTGGAAGGTTAACAGGAAGAATAATTGATGAATCCAGGTATTTAAATTTCTTTTAATCAAAGTCCCCGGAGGACAGTCCGGGGTTCAGGGCGGGAAAAATGTTAGCCAAATGTATCCAGGAGACATCTCTGCAAGGAGAAGATGTCGATGGTGACTGTCATTCTTGTTCCGGATTTATGTACACCGTAAAATATCCTATTCTTTTCCGGTCTTACCTACACACAATCAAAATACAAGTCAAAATTGAGCAAATTACCAAAAAATTAAATTACAAAAATGTCTAAAAAACATGTAAAAAAAGGTTGCTCGGAAGGCGGAGAACCAGATGAATATTGAAAAGATTTGGCGAAGGAATAGAGGGAAGTTTCTGCTGTTACTTGCCTTGATTTTTGGGAACAAATCCTGCTGATCCAAAGAGAGAAGAGCTGATCGAGAGAGATTGTGAGAGAGAGACGGAGGTTTGGCGGAGTTGAGAGAAGATGAGATGAAGAGAGATGAGGAGAAAGGCGGATTAGGACTAGCACTCGCCGCCCAAGGAGTGCACTCAAAGTGTGGGAGATGAACTGAAAAGGGGAAGAGCGGAAAAGAGGAAAAGAGGAAAAGCGGAGAAGAGAGAAAGAGGAAAAGAGAGAAAGAGGTGTGTGACGTGAACAATGAGAGAAGAGAGATTTCCAAGGAGGGAAGCTACAAAAACATGGGCATCCCCATCCCCATTCGCAGAGGAAGAAGCCAGAAGCGAAGCAGAGATGGGCACGTCATGGAAACTCGGAGGAGAGTGCGCAGGAGCAAATCTCAACCATCAATCTTACTCTTAAATTCATTCATTCATTGGCCTGCGCATCCACGATCCACTTATCTTCTGTTCAAGTAAAATATAGGAATTTTAATCTTTTAATATATTTAATTCTTAATCCATTTAATTCTTAATCTACTTAATTCTTAATGTATTTAATTCTTAATGTATTTAATTTTCAGGGGGGAGATCGGAATCGAAATCCGAATCGGTAATCGGAATCCATCCGAACTTTTGAACAATCGGAATCAAAATCCCAATTTGAGAAAGAATTAATGCAAGATTTGTATCGGAATCGAAATCTATATTTAATGATCGGAATTCCGTAAAAATCGAATTAAATATTGATTCCGATTCCGATCGTTTTAGTTGCAACTTCAGGAATGTTTTCCATAATCAGTGTAGGAATATAGTTAGAATTTACAATTCATATTATGTACAATATACAATATTCATATTATGTTTTTATGGGTTTGGTACCCATGTATCCCAGATTTATTAACGATAGTTTCCGTTATGTTATGTATATATGTACATACAATGATTATTTACATACATACATTGTATTGTATTTATATACATTGTATGTATATAGTTGCACATAGTACCATTATACATAGTATGCACGTACATACATTGTAGTACCTGTGTTATTTAAACTTCCATGCATCTAAAGAAAAACTTTAGGCGGAAGTTGAATCTGATTGAATTTTACAGTAAAAACTTGGTAGGTTCGATTAATAGTTTTAATAAATTTCATATTTTCGGTAATTTTTTAGGATAAAAAATAACTGTGTTAAAACTGTATAAACCATTTTAAATGCACTGCGGACTGCCCTATGTCATTTTTAAAATTAACGCGTTTGTTACTAAACAACAATATTTAAATACAATGGTGCTTATTCCGTAAGTTGTTAAAGATTCGAATGGGAATCGAAATCCGAAAGATCCGAAAAATTATGGATTGATTAGAATTCAATCAGTATAAAAAATGAAAATCAATCCAAATCCGAATCGGAATACAAAAGAAAATGTGTGATCTGAATCCAAATCCGAATCGATATTATTTTTTCGATCTCCACCCCTGATTATATGACAGTTGACAGTATGAGCGGTCATAATTCATATTATACTTCTACATGCTTAATTGGTGGTTTAATCAAACAGACGATGGTAAGTTGCTGAAACGTAGACCGTTGGCTATTATTAGTAGTTTGCTTGCCGTATAGGAATGTATATACACCCGTGAAAATGGCCCGAGATAAGCTACGGGTGATTTAGAAAATAGAATCCAGGGAAAATGATTAGAAGGAAGATTTTCAGTGGATTATATAAACATTTTGCTAATAAAGTAAAATTTGTACCCATGAATTGGAATCGGAATTTTTAATTTTGTTTATGAAAACAGATTAATTGGAATAGAATTGTTATCTCCAATATTAATTAATTAGAATTGGAATCGGAATGGTAAAGAAAGTGCTATAATTTAAATCTGAATTACAATTTTTATTTTAAAATTGCCAGCCCTTACCACTATAACAATATGCGTTTCTTGAGATAGACATGTGAGTCCTAGGAAAGGATGTGCGCGTAAGGCCAAAGTAACTACATAGTAGGATTATTAGTAGCGGAAAGCACATTGAAATAGTTGATGATAGCTTGAGATGAAAGAAGCTGCCCATCCCTGCCAGCTCTCACTCCTACCTTCGCTACACTGAGTTGAGCCCAGGAATGATGAAGGATGAAAGCTTGAAAGGATGAAGAAGAAGAAGAAGAAGAAGACGACGACGACGAAGAGGAGTGTGCCGTCTCCGTCCGTCTCTCACTCTCTCTCGCTCTCTCTCTCGCTCTCTCTCTCGCTCTCGCTC